>JAODAL010032341.1:0-47079 GCA_025379985.1 Phyllomedusa bahiana
CTGCTTTACTAAAAAAGATCTGTACCCTAATAAAGGCAAGCAATTCTAAACAAAGTTTTGGCTGTACAATATCCAGTATCCTTTAAGACTTGTCTGTGTTCCCCCCCGGCCCCCCTCCCCCCCCTCCCCCCGGACTTTTAGCGTAGATGCCCCTTTTAAAATTCCTGCCTAAACCTAATATCGCAAATCTTGATCTAAAAATTTTCAAGATCCAGCTAAAGTAGAGCGTCCTGTAAAAAAATAGAAAAAATTTCATGAGCTGTTTGCTGAGCGTTTGGACGAGGCAAAGCCACCCCTATGCATAAACCCGGGGACCACACTGATCAAAACAGGGGGGGCGTTCATGTAAAACAGGCATGGTTTTTTCCCACCCAAATGCAACCTCACACCCATCATGAGCGCACACAATCTCACCCTGCCTATTCTGTAATGATTTGCTGGTCCCAAAAATGACAGGAAGGCCAAAAAAGGGCCGATAAAAAAGATTATGCACAGATTTTAACCCTAAATTATCCGTGATGACAAAATCTGATCAACGAAAATACCTTTTCCGATTTCAACTTTGTAATAAACCCCTCAACACTCCCGTGATTAAAGTTTTTACTTATTCTATCATATTTGGTCAAAATAATTTCGGTGGCCCTAACAGTATAAGAGTATCTATTCTTAGAAAAAAATTTTGGCTACTGTAGATATGCAAAGATATATTACGTCAAAAATTTTTAAAATTTAAAGTAAGAGGGGCGAATTGATTCTAACAAAGGGGAATTCTTTTAGAATTTTCGGGAAAACTTCGAATCTGAACAAGTCGTTTTTGGGGGTGATTCGCGGAAAAAAGGGTGTTTTTAATTTATAAAATGTTGAAAGCAAGGCTTACATGGACAAAGAAGTTGGGGAAAAAAAGGAACCCTCAAGACAGTCAAAATAAAAGCCAATCAGAGACGGGGGGATTCTGTAAAGTCAGCACTATATAAGCCCAAACGGAACGCGGCAGTTCCACTCCTTCTTTGGGGTTTTGTAGCTGTGCAGCTCCAGTAGCGAGATCTCCTCAAAGAAAAAAAATTTTTTATACGGGTTTTTTTTGGGGGGGTGTCACAGCTTTTTAAAACTGCTTCTCTTACTCTAATTTGATTTTGTGGGATTGGAACTAAAATCCAGTTGCGCCAATACTATATACATTTTAATGTATCTGGTTCTTGAGAATTGAATACCCAAAGGGGTTAATCAAGCCGTTTTTGCTTTTGTATTCATTTAAAAGAAACAGGTTTTTAAACCCAACCATTAATTTTTGGTGCTATTTTTTTTGCGCAATTTTACCCAAAGGGTAATTAAGCTTTTTTCTGCTTTTAGCAAACAAAAAGTGTTTTCAACCCCAAAGAAGAAATTTTCCTGTACTAAATTTATACCCAATTTTTTTAAGCCTTTTTTCCCTTTGTTTTTAGTCATAAAATACCATGTTTTTAACAACCCACTATTTTAAATTTTTTGGGCCTCATTTTTTTGGAAATTTTAAACCCAAAGGGGTTAATTAGCTTTTTGCTTTTTGTGTCAGTAAAAGAAACGTGTTTTTCAACGCAAAGAAGAAAATTTTTCCTGTAGCATAATTTATATCCGAAGGTTAAAAAAGCGTTTTTGCTTTTTTAGTCGTAAAAACAGTCTTTTTTAACACCCACTACAGAAAAATTTTTGGCTGCTCATTTATTTTGCCAATTTAAACCCCAAGGTTAATTTAAAGATTTTTTCTGCTTTGTATCAGTAAAAAAACCCTTTTTTTCAACGCCCAAAAAGTTTTCCTGTACTAATTTATATCGAAGGTTTTAAAGCGTGTTTCTTTGATCAAAAAATACAGTTTTTAACCACACCCAAAAACCATAAATTTTTTGCCAAGATGTCAGACGAAGGTGGCAGGGTCTTTAATGCAAAGGTAGTGGCACAAAATTCCCCGGAGCGGCACAGGGCGCAGCACAGTAAGGGGACGTCGCAGCCAAAGGGGCCCTCCCCTAAGGCAGAACTTCCGGGGTCATCTAGCGGCCCTGTGTTTACCAGCAACCCCAAGGGTTTTTGATTGGGTTATAGGTCATCCCCTTCCCCGATACATCTGAAACCCCAGCCAAAGGGCGGTGGGAATCAGACACAACCCTATTGGCATGGCCCCGGAACAGCTTAGCGGCTCTCACCCGTCCCCAACCCTCTGTCCCCCTATTCCCTCACCAGAGAATACTAGTGGTCGCGTCACGCCACTAACGCAAAGGGTAAAATTTTAGGAGGATAGTCAGCAGCAACTTGGCAGCGAAGAAATGGGGCCAATATCCCCTGCTTCTTGCAGTAGGTGGCAAAGTATAGATGTGGAGAGTGGCATGGGAGGTCATGTTGTGAGGGGTCAGCCTATCAAGACCATTGAGGAGGACAGCAGTGAAGATCAAACAATAATCGATGATGATGTAGCCGACCACACTTGGGAGCCGGGTGAAGCAAGGGCTTCATCATCGTCAGGAGAAGAGGGCGTCAGCTTGCGCGTCAGGCAGCGGCACAGCCAGCAAGTGGGCAGTATGGCCGTGAGTCAGCAGGGTATCAGCAGTGCGAGGTCGGGAGCCAAGCGGCCACGGGGTAGAAAACCCACTTCGAAGGTACAAGAAAGTAGCGGCATAGGGGCTCAGCGAGGCAGCAGTGGTAGTATCCCTCAGTGCGGAGCGTTGGGGGTAACATCAGCTACTCGGCGGTGTGGCAGTTCTTTGCTAAGACACCGGAGGAGCCGAATATGGGTATATGTAGAATTTGTGGGCAGAAAGTGAAGCGTGGCCAGGGAGCTAACGTTGGCACCACGGCCCTTCGTCAACACATGCAGCGTCACCATCCGGTGGCCTGGAAGATACGTGGCTCAGATGTGGTGGTCCATCCTGCCACCACCGCAGCAGCAGCAGTGCCCAGTGCACGCATGCCATTGCAGCCAGTCAAGGCTCCACCACCTCTTCAGAAGGGAGCTGTTTCTCTTTGCCATCATCTCTTGGTCCAGATGCTCCTGCTCCTCGCTACTCATGGTGCCAGCAGTCGTTCAACGAGGCGATTGCAAAGAGACAGCAGTATGCATCCAACCATTATAAGGTGCAGAAGCTGACCGTGCTCCTGTCCAAGTTGTTGGTACTGCAGTCCCTCCCTTTCCAAATGGTGGACTCTGCACCATTCAAAGAATTACTGCCCTGTGCCGAGCCGAGGTGAAGAGTTCCAAGCTGTAATTTATTTTCCAAAAAGGCAGTACCAGCATTTCATAAATATGTAAAACAGAAAGTGGGCCAGTCCTTGAGCTTATCGGTTTGTTCCAAGGTGCACGGCAGCGCGGACATCTGGAGCTGTAACTATGATCAGGGCCAGTACATGTCCTTTACGGCCCACTGGGTGAATGTGCTTCCTGCACAGCCACACCAACAACTTGGACAGGAGACACCGCTTTCTCCTCCACGTTGTCAAACTGCTGCTCCTGCGACAATGTCCGCCTCCTCCTCCACCACCACCATCTCAGCCTCCACAAGTGCTGCTCCATCATACCACATGTGTAGGGCAGTTCTACACCTGGCTTGCCTCGGCGAACAAAGTACATAGGGGAGGAACTGCTCCGCGTCATGCAGCAAGAAATTGATGTGTAGCTTTCTCCACGCCAACTGCAAATCGGAACCATGGTGGCGGACAATAGGAGGACCATGGTGTCCGTGCTGCACCGAGGAGGGATGGTCCATGCGCCATGCATGGCGCACGTGTTCAATCTGGTTTTGAAACGGTTCCTGAAGTCTTCCACCTATCTTCAGAAGATTCTGAAAATGGCCAGGAAATTGTGCATGCACTTCATCCATTCCTACAAAGCCAGGAACACCCTCCTCGAGTTGCAGCGCCAGAATGGCCTCCCTCAACACACGCTGATATGCGTTTCCACCCGTTGGAATTCCAGCCTGCTCATGTTGGACCGACTGTATGAACAGAGAAAGGCCATTAACAATTTGTTGATGATCCAGGCGGACAGGAGTACTCCCCTGTGTAACTTTGATGTCAGCCAGTGGCAGCTCATGCGTGACACCGGCCGTTTGCTGAGGCCATTTGAGGAGGCGACGTTATTTGTCAGTCGCCAGGACTACGGGATGAATAACGTCATTCCACTGCTTCATGTCCTGGAACAGATGCTGAAAAATCTGTCTGGGCAGGGGACTGGAGACGTGGCGACTACATCTCGTGGCCACATGAGTCCGGTGGGGACTGAACTGGAGGAGGAGGAGAAGGACATTGGCGCACAAGCATTGTCTGGTGAAATTAGTGGTTTTTCTACCCAGGTGAAAGGAGCGGAGGAGCAGGAGCAGCTAGAGGAGGTAGATGGAGATGAAGAAGACGAGGCAGATGACCCGCAAGCACCGTGGCAGTATACAGTGGAGATGGAGGCAGAGTCACTTGTGCAGATGGCCCGCAGCATGCTGATTTGCCTGGCTAGTGACAGCCGAATAGTCACCATCCGGCAGAGGAATGACTTCTGGCACTCCACCTTATTGGACCCTCGCTACCGGTCCCAAATGGGAGCCTTTTTCCCATCTGCTAAGATGGAGGACAAACTCAAATACTTTAGGGAAATCCTCCGAAGTCAGTTGGCCGCTGCCTATGTGCGGCATCGTCCATCCTCTGACAGGTCTGACCGGCGGTTCCTCAGCGCTCACGTACCACTGCTGCGGCTGCTGTGGAAGGTGGGGGGAGGGAGGGTAAGAGCAGTACCAGCTCCATCAGCAGCAATCTAAGTCTGGAGTCGCAGATGAGCAGCTTCCTTCACCCGCCGAGTGAGTAGGGCACTCGCCAGCAGCAGCAGGACCTGGAGCAGACCCTGAACCAACAGGTGGTGGCCTACTTGGAAAGCACTCTACCACCCCAGTTAGAAGATCCACTGGACTACTTGGCAGCCAAACTGGATGTGTGGCTGCAACTTGCCGAGTTTGCAGTGGAGAAGCTGTCCTGCCCGGCCAGTAGTGTGGCATCAGAGGGGGTGTTCAGTGCGGTGGAGGCCATCGTTACCCAAGGAGAACCCGCTTGTCCACGGGAAATGTGGAATGACTGACCTTTGTCAAGATGAATCAGGCATGGATCGGCCATGATTTCCACACACTAATGCATTAGGCATCAGATTACATCAGCCATGACGCCTCACCAAAACTGAGAAATGAGTCCCCTTAAGGACCTGGCGTTTTTTTTTTTTTTTTACACGTTCGTTTTTCCCTCCTCGCCTTCTGAAAGCCATAACTTTTTTATTTTTCCACCTACATAGACACATGAGGGCTTTTTATTTGCGGGACAAGATGTACTTTCTAATGGTGTTATTCACTATACTATAGAATATACTGGGAAACCGCAAAAAAATTCCAAGTGGGACAAATTGTGAAATTTTTTTTATTTTCGCCATGTTTGCGGGGGTTTTACTTTTACGCGTTCAATCTTCGGTAAATATAATGTGTTATCTGTATTCTACAGGTTGTTACGCATCAGGCAATACCAAACATGTAGGGTTTCCGTTATTTTTTGGTACCGTAAAAAAATTCCAAACATTTTCTATTTTTGAAATTTGCGTCACTGCGCCATTTTGTGCGACCAATAACTTTTTTGTACTAACACCTAGGGACGTCAGTGAGGGGGCATTTTTTGCGGGCTGAAGTTTAGTTTGAAATGCATGCGACTTTTTTGATCATTTTTATTCCATTTTTTGATTGACATAAAATGACCAAAAAAACGCAATTTTGGCGTTTGGAATTTTTTTTCTTCTACGGTGTTCAACGTACGGGATAAATGATGTTATATTTTTATAGATCGGACTTTTTCGGACGCGGCGATACCAAATACGTGTAACTTTTTTATTATTTTAATGATTTTATTTGTAAAATGGGGAAAAGCGGGTGATTTGAACTTTTAATACTTTTTTTTTTGTGCTTTAAAACTTTATTTATTTATTTTTTTTAGTCCCCCTATGGTGCTTGACCACTAGGGAGCGCGATTGTTAATACAACCTAATGCATTGCATAGGCAATGCATTAGGGTGTACAAAGATGGCGGTTTCCCCACTTCCTGTCTGCGGACGGAAGTGGGGCAAACCGGCCAGTGTAAGTGACGGGAGCCTTCACAGGGCTCTCCACCACCGTGTCCGGTCATCGGATCGGCGCAGCATAGCTGCGCTGATGCCGATAACCGTAACAATCGGTGCGCGGCACCGATCGGCGTTCATTCAGACGCCGCGGCCATCTTTGCCGCGGTGTCTGATGGGTTAAACAGCGGCAGCAGGCGGAGCCACCCGCCGGCGCTGTTACCGCCGGTGTTAGCTGCGATCAGCCACTAACACCCGGCGGATGTGCGGGGGGGGTCGCGGAGCGATCCCCCTGCAAAGCCCCTGAGCGGCCCTGGGACGTACTCATATGCCCAGGGTCATTAAGGGATTAAACTACCTGCCTCAGCCACTATTCTAATGCCGCCACCCGCCTGATGCCACACATCTGCTGCCAGTTTCTCCATCTGCCTACCACCATCTTTACCAGGGACTGGTATTGCCACCCACCTCCACACTGTGTCATTGTGCCACTCTATGACCTCATGCTGCTGCTGCTGTTGCTGGTGCCGTGACCTCCACACTGTGTCATTGTGCCACTCTCTGACCTCATGCTGCTGTTGTTGCTGCTGCGATCACCTCCACACCATGTCATTGTGCCACTCTCTGACCTCATGCTGCTGCCGCTGTGGCTGCAGCCGTGACCTCCACACTGTGTCATTGTGCCACTCTCTGACCTCATGCTGTTGCTCCTGCCGTCACATCCACTTTTTGTCATTGTGCCACTCTGTGGCCTACTACTGTTTTTGCCACCTCCAAAATTTGTCATTGTGCCACTGCCATTGACCTCATGCTGCTGCTGTGGCTGCTGACGTGACCTACACACTCTGTCATTGTGCCACTGTCTGACCTCCTGCTGCTGCTGGTGCTCCTGCCGTGACCTCCATCCTCTGTCATTGTGCCACTCTGTGGCCTTCTACTGTTTTTGCCACCTCCAGAATGTCATTGTGCCACTGTCTGACCTCATGCTGCTGCTGTGGCTGCTGCCGTGACCCACACACTCGGTCTGTGCCACTCTGCGGCCTACTCCTGTTGGTGCCACCTCCACACTCTGTCATTGTGCCACTGTCTGACCTCATGCTGCTGCTGTTGATGACGTCATCTCTACACTGTGTCATTGTGCCACTTTGTGGGCTCCTGATGTTGCTGCCACCTCTATACTGTGTGATTGTGCCACTCTGTGGCCAACTCATGCTGCTGCCATGTGACCTCTGTCTCACTGGAACACCCTGTGGTTTCCTAATGCTGTTTCCACCCTCACCACTCTATGACGTTGCCACTATGTTTAGTTTTCCCCTTCTTTTCACCTGTCAGAAGGAATGGGAAGGATCAGGATTGTCTAGCCAAAAGCAGGAGTGGATACAGAACACAGAAAACATGCACATATCCCATTACTTGTCATCTCTGTTTTGGATCAACTCCTGTTTGTTTTTGGCCTTAGCAATACTGATGGATTATTGATCGATTGAAAGCGGACACTGACGGATGAAAGGAAGGGTAAAATGATCAGAGATGTCAACGTAAAATTACTGCCGCCACCCTCTCCACTCATTCGGGGGGGCCTCTACATGTATATGCGTTTAACAGAACAGGTTCTGTCATATCTGGCCTCATAGAGTAACCCCTGCTGTGACGTCCCCTTACTGTGTTGAGACCTGTGCTGGCTCCAGTAACCTACTGCTATGTTCTTTGACGCTATGGTAGGATCTTAGCCCTCAGCTTGTTTTTGTCCAGCTGGCGCTGCCATGACTTTATCAGGCTGCATTACTGCTTCAGTTTTTTGGTCAGTTTTGCCCTCTTAAGTGCCCAGGGAATTTTAGAGTGAAGCGATTCTAAGAGCGGCGGCAGTCATCTGCGTGTCATACTAAAACACAACATTCTATGAAGACCAAACCAAGCTCCCTCTGCATATTTAAGCATGGCACAACGTTCTACAGCACCCTGCAGGCTCTCTGCAGCCTGGAAAGAGCTGTTTTTAACGCGATTCATGCCAAAGTAATTCGTACCGAAACGGATTTTGACGGAAAGTTCGGCGAAGACGGCGAACCGAATTTTTAAGAAATTCGCCCATCTCTAGTTATAAGCTTTTGAGTTTGCAGGTTTCTTTGCTCTTCCTAATATGACTCAAGAACTTTCTGAACATTTGCAGGTGACCTGTAGACAAGCAAACTGGAAGTAGAGGGTGCTTGAAAAACGAGATGTCAACTTCCTTTAGCAAGCTATACAACAAAGTTTCATGTATTCATATGTACTAATGATTGATGTACAAATTAATAAAGTACCTTCTAATTTTTAATCTATTAGCTCAAACCAAAATATTGTTATTAGTTATTTTGAAGCCCATTAATTTCAGGACATTGTTCATTCAAGGCAGGTGGGGGTTACATACATAACATAAGACCAAACAAAGTACAGTGGCAACACTAATTGACTCATTACTGGTACAGAGGGAGAGAGGACCCTGCCCGCGAGGGCTTACAATCTACAAGGTGAGTCAAAAGTCCCAGGACACCGTTTTTATTTCAGAAACAAAAGGTAAAATGACATATCTGAAGAAATGGGTGAATGGACCCATATCTTAGGCTATGCCCAGAACATAGCCACCATCTTAAAATATTCCATTTTGGATCAAAGCAAATTTTTCCAATGGGAAGGTGGTCATGTAGTATATCAAAGAAGACCAAAATTGTCACAGAAATCGATTGGTGCAATATCTCTTGTGGTTTAAAAGTTATGAATACAGAAATTTCTCATCCTGGTGCCTAACAACTGGATCAGCTTTCAGCTCTGTATTCAGCACCAGGGACAACATATTGAACACGTCAAATAGCCGATGTTGTTGTTATTGCAACTTTCTGTGTTGATAACTTTTGAACCAAAAGAGATATTGCAAACGTGATTGTGGCAATTGATTTCTGAGACAATTGTGGTCTTCTTTGATATGCTACATGCTACACCTTCTCATTGGAAAAACTTGCCTTTGATCCAAAATGGCAGTTTTCATGATGGCAGCCATGTTCTGGACATAGCCTAAAAGATAGGCACCTTCATCAATTACATGGTATAATATCTAGATATCTCATGTTCTCTTTTGTTTTTTAAATGAAAAGGCATCCTGGGACTTCTGACTCACCGTGTATTGTTACTGTTAGAGGTATTCTTTTTTCAATTAACTTTATTGTTTAAGGGTGCATATGGCATATTTGTCCTATCAAAAACACATTGTGAAAAATGTGGCAGAAATTCGAGGCATTCTCTCAGAATTCTGCCATGTTTTTTATTTTTTATTGTCATTGATTTTACTGAGTTTTTGGATGCAGATTAGCTGCATTCAATTGAGACTAATCTCCATTCTGGCACTTGATGTGCATCCATTACTGAATATGCATGGAAAATGCATAAATAAGTGATACGGCATATTCCTGTAGAAAACAATGTGCCGCATAATATATGTATTTTTGTTGTATTATGACCATGAATGCATGTCAAAATTCGGGGGAAATTAAAGTAAAAAATGTCAAAAATATTTTTTTTTTCTTTTTTTTGAATTGCCAAAATGCTCTCAAGCTGCTATGATACCAAATCAAACTAATCTTGCAAACTAAGTTTTTCTTTTAGGGAAAAAAAGCATAATTAGAGAACTATGACAGGGTATCAAAGCATATTGTTACAATCAGAAGGAGAACAAGAGAAACCCACCAGGAGCCTCTAGTACCAATAATTTAGCTTGCTGCATTCAAACAGAGTCACCATCATTCATTAGCTTTCATAGTGTAACACAGGCTTTCAAACTGGAACATCAAAGTAGAAGAAGGTAATACATGTACAGTATTTCCTTGGTTACTCTTACAAATAAAATCCCTATAGGAACAAGAAAGGACTTTGGAGAATCTGGACACAAAACAAGTTTCTTCCTGTTTTAATGTCTTTTAGTCTTCTGTCATCTAGGCAAATCTATTGTCACATGAAGGCAACAAAGTGAGAAAGTATCTTTGCTATAGAAACGGAACTATCTCCATTTTCCAAATTAGTCTTGACCATTGAGGGGGAAGGAATCTATCAATTTTAGAGTTCCAATATTCATGTTTTAACCTGTGTTGATGTTTGGAAGTTGTAAGAGTTTGAAAATGTTGAAAAGGAGAAAAGGAAAATGTTACTAAATTTAAGTATAATTTAGGTAAAATAGTAAAGCTAGACATCAAAGGTTGAGTGGTGAAACAAAGACAAAGACTAGCACAGAGAGGAAGAAGTGGATGGGCAAGTTAATTAATAAGAAGAAAACTTGTAGCAGCTCACAATACAGCTCACGGGATGTTATGGACTTGTTTTGATGTCATGTAATATCATATGTCGAAAAATAATGGTTCTTATATGCTTTTTAAATGTTGACCAAGTGCAGTGCATTAAGCTATTATGCTATCATGCTTGAAACGCAAAACTGTAAGTCTGCAGTTTGTTTTTATGGAACCCTGGAAATCTTCTTTATTTTTAAGGCAATTTAAATGCATTCACTATACCTGCTGTAGATGCATTCACCTACAGCTATAAGACATGCATAAAGCAAATTAAGGCTTCATTTCAGTTTCTGCCAACATAGAATCTACCCACTAGTTCTCCTATGCTTGTGCAACTAATCACAAAGGTCCCTTATAAAGTTGACTTCTTTATGATCTGGCCGCTTACCCCAGTTCCTGATCAGGCACATCTTTGTTTTGTATTCTATGTGCAGGTTTGAAGGCTATTATGCTTTCTCATGCTTTGTAGTAAAACACATTTTTTTTTTCACCTAAGGGCTTGTGACTCATTGAGTGCCATGTATAGAGTTATTGAGAAGGCAGGGACCGTAATAAAACATCCTTGCCTTCTCTCTGAAAGTCTGGTTGCCGCTGACAGCCTACCCTTTACATCTGCAGACTTTATTCTTGCAGATTCAGTTGCAAACTCTCTGATCTCCTCATTAAGATAGAAGATCATTTCAAGCAGAAAGATCATGGATTCAAATAATACCCACCATTTTTATTATTTTCAGTGATCTTCATTTTAACACTTGAAGAGCAAAAACATCAATTATATCCAGAGTTAGAAGTGAGGTAAATTGAGGTATTTAAAACATTGTATTGTAAAGACGTTTCAGCAATAGGTAGTTTTGTACATAAGAAAGCAGTAAGAAAGGAAGTGTGATATTACAATAGTTGCCCAATGACCACTTTTAGGGCGACATGTATGAATTCGAATGCGTAGTTTTTTTTTACTTGGCGCCGACACACAGATTTTTGTCGCATTACATAGAGCTTAATGCGCCAAACTTTGTATGGGCATAGAGTGTAATGCGCCAAACTTGGCGCACTAAGCTCTATGTAATGCGCCAAAAATCTGTCGTATTCTACACTCTTCTATATCTATTTAGAACTGTGGTGTCGGCGCCAAGTAAAAAAAAAAGTATGCATTTGAATTCATACATGTCGCCCTCTTAATGTTTCAATGCTCGGATTATGAGATGCTGAGAGTGTAGAATACGACAGATTTTTGGTGCATTACATAGAGCTTAGTGCGCCAAGTTCGGCGCATTACACTCTATGCTCATACAAAGTTTGGCGCATTAAGTTCTATGTAATGCGCCAAAAATCTTAATACCATCGTAGTATACACTCTTCTATATCTATTTAGAACTGGAGTGTCGGCGCCAAGTAAAAAAAAGTACGCATTCGAATTCATACATGTCGCCCTAGCTTTGTATGGGCATATAGTGTAATGCGCCAAACTTGGCGCACTAATCTCTATGTAATGCACCAAAAATCTGTCGTATTCTACACTCAGATCTAATAATTTCGAGCATTACTGGGTGAGGGGAGGGGGGGGGACACCTCAATCACAAGGGAGGACACACACACACTATCTATCTCTCTCTTGAGTAACAGAATTCAAAATGCTACTGCTTTTTTTTTACGTGTGGGGGGGGGGTGGCTCGGGATACGACAAGCCCCACAAAAACACGGACATTTCTAATATGATTTCTGAAGATGTTAGATACGACAGATTTTTGGCCGCATTAACATAGACACTCATGCGCCAATCCTCTCTCCTCGCGCACAATCGCGCGCCAATCTCACCCTCTCTCACCACACACCACGCCGCTCCTATTCGCACCCATACTAAAGTTCCGCTCGGCGTCATTTAAGCTACTATGTAATGCCCAAAAAATCTGTCCGTATTCTACACTCTTCTATATCTATTTAGAACTGTGGTGTCGGCGCCAAGTTAAAAAAAGTACGCATTCGAATTCATACATGTCGCCCTTAGTATTTTATTATGTTTTGTGGCGGTACCTTTTTCTTAAAGCGTATGCACCTGTGCTTACTACTAATTATGTGCATTAAGGTAGGAGAGGAGAAGGTTAAGGAAGAAGATTGAAGGGGTTGTTAGGCAGAAACTATTTCAGTATTTTTAAGTAAGAGCTTTCGAGAAGTCAGATTAACCCTCAGTCGGTGTTTTGTAATATAATGTAGACCACTAATAGGTATGTTGAAGTTTTGGCAAATTTGCTAGTTTCCACACATTAAAAGTAGGCGAATTTTGGGTTAGTGATTCAATTTCCTCTAGATCATACAGTTGATCTATTTTATCTATCCAATAAACCACTGAAGCATAAGATGTCAATCTCCATAGAGTTGGGTTTATATGAGTTTTGCTCCTGTGAGAAGGTGTAGTAATATTGTGTTAATTTATTTATTGCAGTTACCTAGAGGTATATTGTGAAAAACATTTTCTGGTGTAAGTGAGTGGTACTTTACTGGTCTGTATGATTAAAAAGGTTATGCCTGTGCAGAAAGGTAGAAGGACTGGGCAAGAACATCAACGGCGCAAATAGGCACATTGGTCCTTAGAGCATTTGTAACAACTATTTAAATTGAAGAGTAGTGTTGAGCGATTTTTATCGACAAAGTTGAAATCGGCAAGGTTTTTATGGTGATCGAAATTTTCAGATCAGCAATAATTAAGGTTAAAATCGGTTGCATCTCCTAGTAAGATCTGCGCCAATTACGGCGCTTCCAGTCATTTTGAGGCGGCCAGGCAAAATCAAGAAGTTACAGAAAAGAGCAGTTGAGATGTGTGTCGAACGTCCATGGACTGGTTTATGTGTAATGGTATGCGATTGCTGGAAAAATCCCACATGACCTCGTTTTAACATAGAACAAGTCCCTTCCTGTATCAGCCTTCAGTGTCTCTCAGCGTCTCATAGGAATAGGAACTGTGCGCTCTGCCTGTGGCCAAACAGCTCAGCGAAAATTAGTGTCTATATCTGCACAGAGAAACCTCTACTATTAGCTATGATCCTTCCAATTATAGTTAGATTAGAGATTTGAAAGATTAATGTAAAGTTACATAGGTGGAAATTTAAAAAGCAGCAACTACCGCGTACAAGACACAGGTGTGTAGCGTGTGTGGTGGGTTGTCCCCTTCGGGCTAACACAGAAAAGCATCTATCTATAAAGAACACTGGATACAGTTCACCCCGACTAAGAGGCAGACATAGCACTGCAATAATCTTTATTAATAACCCAGTTTTGCCTATTGAAAATTTCCTGGATATATGTGCATCCTGAACTTATATTGATACACATCATTTCAAGTAACTGCAGTGTCTCTTTGCGTTAGGTGCAAAACTCCACTTTTATATTATCAGTATACATTTCAGAATAGGTGATTCATTTTCAATTTTACCCATTCCACCCTGTGGTTGATATATCCAACTTGCAGTAAAATTACAATCCCAACCAATCTTTGATATTCCGCCAGTTGTTTGTTTTTGCCAAACAATACGTGTATTAAAAAACGAAAACATAACAGATAACGTGTTTTTTTGACTTTTTTGGCGCACCCAAGCTTGTTCCATTTGACGCAGCATCCACGTAAATCATAACACCCAGCAAATTCTATAGTCCACCACAGGTGAAGTGGCAAGGTGCAGAAAAATACCGGTGTATATAGCGAAAACATAACAGCGGGGGAACGTTAGTTTTTTATGACTTTTTGCGGCACCCGCGCTTGTTACATTGACGCAGCATGCCACGTAATCATAAACATTGCAATTCTAATAGTCCATCCAACCGGTAAATTGAAAGGTGCAAAAAATACTCGAGTGTATTATACGAAAAACATAACAGATACTTGTTTTTTTTTTTGACTTTTAGCGCACCCGCAATTGTTCCATTGACGCAGTAATCCATACGTAAAAATCATAAAAACCAGCAAATTCCTATAGACACCACAGGGTGAATTTGAAAGGGCAAATAAATACGGTATTATACGAAAACATAACCAGATACGTTAATTTTTTGACTTTTGCGCACCATCCTTTTGTTCATTGACGCGCATCCACGATAAAATCTTAATACTAGCAATTCTAATAGTCGCCCACAGGTAAATTGAAAGGTGCCTAGAAATACCGTGTATTATAACGAAACATAACAATGACGTTGTTTTTTGATTTTTGCACACCCAGCTTTGTTCAATGACGCCAGCATCCACGTAAACTTAAAACAGCAAATTCTATACGTCACACAGCTTAATTGAAGAGGGTGCAAAAAAATACGTGTATTATATGAAAACATAACAGATACATGTTTTTGACCTTTTGCGCACCCAGCTTTGTTCATTGACGCAGCATCCACGTAAATCTTAAAACAGCAATTATAACTAGTCACCACAGGTTGAAGTTGAAAGGTGCCAAAAAAATTTTACCGTGTATCATACGAAAACATAACAGATTCCGTGTTTTTTGAACTTTTGTATACACCCATCTTATTGTTCATTGACGCAGCACCACGTAAATCTTACAGCAGCAATTCTATAAGTCACCACAGGTTAAATTGAGAGGTGGCAAAAATACCGTTGTTATTATACCGAAAAACATAACAGATACGTTGTTGTTTTGACTTTTTGCGCACCCAGCTTTGTTCATTGACCGAGCATCCACGTAAATCTCAAAACAGCAATCTATAGTCACCGACAGGTGAATTTGAAGGTGCAAAAAAATACCGAGTATTAAAACGAAAACATAACAGATACGTGTTTTTTGAGAACTTTTGCGCACCAAGCTTTTTTTTCATTGAGCGCAGCAATCCGATCACGTAAATTCTTTTAAAACAGCAATTCTATAGTCACCACAGATTAATTGAAAGGTGCAAAAAAATACGTGTATTAATACGAAAACATAACAGATACATGTTTTTTTTTGACTTATGTGCACCCAGCTTGTTCATTGACGCAGCATCCACGATAAATCTTAAAAACAGCAAGTCTATAGTCACCACAGGTGAAATGAAAGGTCAAGAAAATACCGTGAATTATACGAAAACATAACAGATTCGTGTTTTTTGACTTTTGTTGGCAACCCAGCTTTTGATCATTGAACGCAGCATCCACGTAATCTTAAAACAGCAATTCTATAGTCACCACAGGTTAATTGAAAGGTGCCAAAAAATACCGTGTATTTATACGAAAACATAACAGATACGTGTTTTTTGAACTTTTGCGCACACCAGCTTTTTTTCAATGACGCAGCATCCCACGTAAATCTTAAAACAGCAAATCTAATAGTCACCACATTGAATTGTAAAGGTGCAAAAAATTCCGTGAATATTATACGAAAAACAAACCAGATTAGCGTTTGTTTTTGACTTTGGCGCACCAAGCTTTGTTTCATTGTACCGCAGCAATCCACGTAAATTACGTAAAACAGCAATTCTATAGTCACACACAGATGAATTGAAAGGAGCAAAAATACCGTGTAAATCATACGAAAACATAAACAGATACGGTTTTTTTGACTTTTTGTGCACCCAGCCATTGTTCATTTAACGCACAACCAGTAATCTTAAACAGCAATTCTATAGTCACCACAGGTGGAAATTGAAAGGAGCACAAAAAAAAAAAAAGAAATACCGTGTATTAATACGAAAACAAAACAGAACGTGTTTTTTTACTTTTGCGCAACCAGCTTTGTTCATTGACCAGCATCCAAGTAAATCCTATAAAACAGCAATTCTATAGTCCACCACAGGTGAATTGAAGGTGCAAAAATACCAGTATTATACGAAAACAAAACAGATACGTGTTTTTTTACTTTATGCGCACCCAGCTTTTGTTCATTGACCAGCATCCACGTAAATCTTAAAACAGCAATTCTATAGATCCAACCACAGGTGAATTGAAAGGTCAAAAAAATACTGTGTATTATACTAAACAAAACAGCTACGTGTTTTTTGAGATAGCTGTGATATTTGCCATCTTTTATATAAGAAGACTTTCCAAAACTATTCCATACCTTCTCAAATTTTTTATCTTTCTGAACATGGGAGCGAAATGGCAGGGTGGTAAGCGAGCAACAGGGGGGGTAAGCACATGGCGGGAAGAGGTACCGAGAGAAGGGTGCTCCTTCAGTGGCTGGCGACAACACACGCATCTGCCAGGAGGATCGTCATATGCCCCATGGACCGTCCAGGCTGTCATCGCTAGGGTCAGGGCCCTGGAATCTAAGTAACGAACATCGTCGCCATCTGTACCTTTCAGTGGTTAATGCAACCTGCATCTAGCGAGTCTAACCTCCACGTCCTCCCAGGTCACGGCCACAAAGTCCGTCATCAGCATCATCAAGCATCCGTCCCAACATGAAGCAGCCCAAATGTCAAACTTCGTGTAACCCACCACTGTGGATATCCATTGTCTGAAGAACCTCTTTGATGACAAAACGCGGTTGGGGGTCCAGAAGGCAATGTTAAAAAGATCAAAGGATTATTTAGTCTGCTCTGACGCCCAGTTTACTGAATGCATCCAAGGAGCGTGAAGGAAGCCGCAATCGGCAAAAAATCCCGGGCGGTCGGCAACGCCTGTGCAGTGCCCCTTGCTTGAACCCGCAGCTTCTAGATCAGAAAAGGCTCAGGAACGCCAAGTCACGTCTGTTGGTTATGATGAATGAAAGAATTACGACATATGGCGATCCATCGAGGTCTTTTCCCCCGCAGAAATTGCTTGCGACGCTTTTCATCATTGGACGAGGAGTAAGACGATGGGGTAGTGGTCAAATAGAATAACGGGTTCCCCCGGCCACAAAAATGGGAATAGGGCGGTCGCATAAACCGCTGATATGATTCTACCCGAAAGCCACGGTCAGTGCAAACCCCGCTCCTCGCTTATCTAGCCGTCCAAAAAGTTCCCAGGAACCTCTCAATCCTGGTGCCTTCTTTAGAGCAAGCCTCTGATTCACCCCAGCGATTTCAATAAGCCGACACTTTTGCCGTAAATCCGTATAAGTAGAAGGGCAAAGAACCTTAAGTGGTATAACCACCACCAACATGTCTAGGTCACATGCACAACAAGCGAATGCATGATTTGTAAAAGGAGGTATACACTATGGCCCAAAAAATGGCCTAGAAGTTAACTCGGGGCCTTCAACACACTCGTCAGCACAGCCCACTGTACACCGCCTCCTCCTCCTCGCGCCACCACCAAGCGTTCCTCAGCGAGCCTAATGTTCATCTCAGAGTCAAGATCAGGGGATCATACGCTCCGCTGGTCTGCCTACAACCACCGTCGCCCGAGTGACCACCAGCACCACAAGACCCATCCTACCGCCTTGTCCCTTGGATAGGGTCCCGCCAGTTTTTACGACGGGCTGCGGCATTTACGCCATATAGCTCCCAGTTCAAGTGCAGCCCAGCCTTCTGTCTTCGCAGGTGTTTGGAGCAGAAGAAACAACTTTAATCCCAAACCACCCAAAGCCAAAAGGTCCTGAATGTCGGCAATTGTCAGGCTTTTGGCCTTGGAAATGTTGTGCCCTTTTCACCGTCTGGTGGACCACAGATGGGTGTCCGCCCCGTATGTGGCCCTCGGGGGGATAGGCATCTTCCCGCCCCGCAAAACCGCGAAGGTGTTCAGATCATAGTATCGGTAGGCATATTTTTAACCTTTCTAAGCTTAAAGCCTGTCCCTGCGTGCCCTGGCCATCCACGTTGGTCATCATAAAATTTCAAGCTCGTTGTTCTGCATCTGAGTCCGGAAAAAGTCATTCTCTACCACCGGACAAATGACTAAGTAAGCACGGCAATGCGCTATAATCTCTGTGAGCTCACTGTTGAGCTGGGTTGATGTCTCTGGGGGTGACTGATGTTCTCTCAGGCTCGGCGCACGCCTCTTCAAAACCGCAGGATGGTGCATGGTCTCTTTCCCCCAAGGTCCTCTGGTGGCATCACGATGCCCAGAGACACCAGGGACCCAGGGGGGGGGTGTTGAAATTTAAGTCTCCTGGATACCTTCGCACGGGGGGGGGGGTAGACACAGGGTCAGAGCTTGTGACAGCTCTCCGCAACTAGAGCCGATGCGCTGGCTGGGTGACAAGGAACCTTGTGCCATCAAGGTTGGTGTCGGATAACGGGCGAAATCTGCTGTCCTGCCCTTAAGATCGGTAGGCTGGAGCACATACCCTTGCCAGGCACATGTCATGAACCTTTGTCTTCCAGAAATTTCTAAAGAGCTACCGGTCTCGACAGCCTTCTGAAGAAGGCTCGAGGTCTGAGTTCGTCACTTCCGCCATTCGACCCTGCTTCGTCCCGCCGGGGCTGCGTTATGCAGTGTCAGCTCTGCCCCTCGCCCCGTCAACCGTCTCATTGATGACCGTGGCAACACTCTGGAAGTTCCACCCTCCACATGCTCCAGCGATTGTGGAGCAGCGCAATGTGCCATTACGCCCAGTACGACGTGACACATGGCCATTGATCAAGCAGAGCGGTGCGGACCTCGGGGTGTTTGATCCACCAAGAAGTGGAGGCAGTTGAAAAGATCTCTGCACCAGTCCTTGCCGAGTTTGAAGAAGCCACCAAAATGTTGGCAGTGCGACGATGCCCTTGTCAGCAATGGAGCATATGTGGTGATCCTTAGTTCCTCCTGGTAACGATCGTTGGACCACTCTGAAAACATCAGTTTTCCCGGCGCCAGCGACGGAGGAGGAGACGGACACAGATCAGACACAGAGCCTTTCTCTCCCGTCAAATCCATACGGCCCGAAACAGTTTTTTTCTCAATTTTATCGGTCTTTCATTAGGTCAGTGGTTCAGGGGTCCCGAGCTATGCAAGGTGGCACCGTCAGCTCTGCAGGGCAACAATCTGAGGCAAGTCAGTGCTGTGTTTTTGAAAGCTGTGCCGGAGGAAGCTGGTAGAGGAGGAGGTAATTCCTAAACACCCGACGTCCCCTAGCCCTTGGAAGAGGTTGGCGTTGAATTTGAGGCAGATGAGGAAGATGAGTTTGCTACTGCCTTCACGGGGTCGCGGGCTCCGCTGCCCCCCGCGACCATCTTCCCCCGCTCGCAGGGGTCCGGCGCGGCGGCCCCACGACCCCCCCCTCCCCACCCCTCTGCTGCCGTCTGCCCGCCTCGTCGCCCCCAGGAGCTCTTACCCGGCCGCTCTCCGGTGAATCGCCGCTCTGACTGCCTGTCCCGGACCGTTCCTTGCGACTGGCCGCCGCTGTCTCTACTTTTTAAAGGGCCAGTGTCCCCCCGATATTTTGTCATCTATCGGGAGCAGTGTTCTATTTATGGTAATCCGCCCAGTAACTTCCTGCCATGTTCCTGATGGTGTGCTTACCTTATTGTCTAGAGAGTATTTGCTGTTCCGTCCATTACCCGTGACACCAGTCCGTTTTCCGCTACTTTTTCCTGACCTAGCCTGTTTTGCCCGCCTGTCCAGACCGTCTGCCTGCCTTTCTGAAACTCGAAACCTCAGCTGCCCTGCCCTGACCTTCCTGCCTGTCCCCGACTTACCACTCCGGATTACGTTTTCCTGTACCACGCTGGACCCCCGCTGCCTTTCGCAAGCAAAGTCCAACTCGAGGGTAACGACCTGGTTAACCTCCCAACCGGCAGCAAGTCCATCCCGCTTAGCGCCCGGTCTCTGTGAAAACCGGGGGCAACCTAGATTTTCCCGTTCCCTGGCGTGGCTTAGCTATCACACCGCTTGCCGTCGGCCCAGCGGATCCACGCCACTCCCTCCGATACAGTACCGACTGGCCCATTGGATTCCGACAGGTACCTCTGCCCTTATCACCTGGGACGTCACTAACAGCAGTCCGCCCAGCAGAACCAACGCATCGACCTGCTAACCGGCCATGATGCAGAACTGGCGACTCGTTCTGCCTCCACCGGCTGCCCGCCTCTGCACCTGTCATCCGTAGCTCCGGCATCCCATTACTCTACCTGCTCCGGCTTCCGGGACACCTCTCGTGCAATCTGCCACTCCCTCCACTCTACGATGGACAATCCACAAAAATGCCGTGGGTTCATCACCAGTGCTCCATCCACCTCAGAGAATTATAGGGGCAACCAATTTCCCCTACAGAGCGAGCCAAGGGGGCCTTCATTATCAAGCCTCTTGTCTGAGAGCCTTTGCTTGGGCTACGCCCACTATGGAATCGAGGGAATCCCTCTGACAGCCTGACCTCCAAGAGCCTTCCACCGGGGTTTCCTTCCGCACCGTCTATTGAGGAACCAGGGCCCGTACTTCTCGCCTGCCGCAGCGCTGCTCCGGCTTCCGTCAAGGGCGACAAAACCAACAAGTCGGTCAGTATTCGGTGCAGGTTCCGCACCACCTCCTCCTCGCTTCGGAGCAGAACTGGAACAACGAAGCGTTAGGTGCGACATTTGGCAAGGCCTCTCGGGCGAAATCAAGGACGAGCTCGCCCGCTCCGTGAAACTACCAGCTGCCTTGGATGATCTAATCCATTTGGACCACCGAGATAGGTATAAGATTGAATTCGCTTCGTGGTTTCAGAAGCAACAAGAGCTCCCGCCTACAACGGGAAAACCGTCCAGTCCACTTTCGTTTCCCCCCCCGCTTGGCTCCCACTTTTCCAGCGGTCACCTCTTCCTCCTTCAACGGTCTCCTGAAGAGTGAAACCTATTGCCAGGTTCGAGAGAGCCCCACCTGTCCCTCAGGAGGAACGTACTCAGCGTCCGTCTGAAGCAGCTTGTGCTTCTATTGTGGCGGCCTCTGGCCATTTTTCATTGGGGACTGTCCGGGCGCCCGGGAAACTTCCGCACCTAGTGCTCGTAGGAGTGGCAAACCCTAGGTGACAGAAACGGCTCTCCTCCCATCTGACCATGCCCGATATATTGGTGCTTCCCGGACAGCACCTTCCATCCACCGCCTTTAATTGATTCATGATCGAGCAAAGGAAACTTCATAACCACGAACTTGTGACAGGTTTTTCGTCTTCCATGTGACTCCATTGGCAGAAACCTATGTTCGCCTTCTCGTTTAGTGGCGAATGCCTTAAGGAACGCCATCCGCTTCCGTACGGCCCCCCCTTCTTGCAAATTGGGGCACTTCACAAGGAGACGTGCGACTTTTAGTCCTACCTCGATCCTCCTCGGAGATCCTTTGAGCCTTCCTTGGGCTACAGGTTCATACCCCGACTTTGGATTGGAAGCACAGGTTAATTCATGCGTTGGGGTTCCGCGTGTCCCTCACCTCGTGCCTGCCAAGCCGCAACTTCGCTCCTCAAGGTCCGCCTCCCGGAAAGCCTGCCAAGCCTCCTCACTGGTCTACCTTCGCCATACTGGGAACTTGCCGAATTGTCCTTTTCGAAGAGTCAGGCTGAAACTCTTCCTCCCACACCGGCCCTTATGATTGTCCCCATTGACTGCATCCTGTCTGTACTGCCTCCCAGAGGCCGGGTTTACACCCTCTTTTCCGTCCCCGCGAGATACAAAGTGCGATGGTCCTGATACATCAAGTAGAACCTCCGCCAAAGGGTTCATGCCCTGTAAGTCCCGTTTCCGTCTTGACCGCTTCTTCTTCGTGGAGAAAAAAGACGGGTCCCCCCTCTGGTGGCCCTGCATCGAATTATCGGGGCCATGAACAAAATTACCATAAAAAACCCGTGCTTACCCCACGTTGCCCTTGATCTCCGAACTCTTTTGACCGCCTGCGATGGCGCGAAAATATTTTACAACTGATGCTTCGTGGGGCCTACAATTTAATCCGCATTAAGGAAGCACGAATGGAAAAACGGCATTTAATACCCGGGACGTCCAATTTTGAGTAGTTTGGTTATGCCTTTTCGTCTCTGCAATGCCCCGGCAGTATGTCAGAATCTTTGACCAGATGAAATCTATTCATGGACCTACTCAATGTCTGTTTAATTCTCTACTTGGAACGAAATCCTCATCTCTCCCCAGATATCGAGACTCATCGCCACTCACCACGTCCGCCAGGGTCCTCAGGCGACTCCGCACTTCATATCTCTTTGCCCAAACCCGAGAAGTGGTCTGTTTCGAACGCACCAGCTTACCCTTCCTAGGGTACATCGTACCTCTGATAGGGTCTCCAGTAAATGATCCTATCCCAACTCTCCGCGGTGTTGCAATGGCCCCACAAACCGGTGGGCGCTCCGGGCCATTCAACTGTCTTTTATGGGGTTTTGCTAATTATTACAGACAAACAATTTATTCCCACTCTCTACACTTGTGGCTCCCTTTGGGTGGCTCTGACTCGGAAAGAACGCCAATGCCCAAGTCCTGGCCCCCAGAAACTCAAGACGCCTTCAACCGGCTCAAAGCTGCATTTGCATCTCCTCCCCGATCCTGTCCCCCCTCCTCTCGCCCAGACCCTAACCGACCGTTATAATGGAAGTAGATGCCTCTTCAGTCGGCGCCCGGCGCATGTCCTTACTGCAGAGAATCCTCCTCTGGTAAACTTCGTACCTGCGGATATTTCTCCAAAACTTATCTCATCCCTGCCGAGAAGAACTATACCATGAGGTTGATCGAGACTTACAGGCCATAAAGCTGGCTCTTAAAGAAAGGTCGTCAACCTGCTGGGGGGGCTCATCCACCCTATTTGATATCATCACAGACCACAAGAACCTCCTGTATCCTGCAGTCGCCTCACGCCTGAACGCCCGGCAGGCCAGGTGGTCACTATCTTTGGCCGTTGTTTGACTTCCGTCCCTACATTCGTGCCGCGAGGAAAATCATCCGGGCGGACGCTCTCCGTCTCACGTTCCTTCGGATACGTTGGTGTTCTCGATTCCCTCCCCAGCACATGTCCCCGCCCCTGAGCGACTCATCACGGCCCCCCCGTTGATCTCCACGCCTACCCCTGGGAAGACGTATTGTCGCCCTGCTTGCGCCCTAGAGTCCTGAAGTGGGACACGCTTCTTCGTCGCGCTGGGCATCCAGGAGTCCATAGCTCGCTGCAACTGATCTCCCGCTAGTACTACTGTGGCGCTACTCTTGCTCAGGATTTCAGGTACATTTTGTTCTAGCCTGCACCTCCCTGTTCCCAGGAATAAGGTCCCTCGTCTTCAGAACCCCGGCGGGCCTTCTTCAGCCTCTCCCTGTGCCGGAAATAACCCTGGACCCATGTTAGCCATGGAACTTCATTAGCCGCCTTACTGCCGTCCTCCTTTCCTGGTGAAACACGGTCCATCTTGGTTTCGTGACCGGCCGTATTTTCCAAAATGGGCTCACTTTGTCCCACTGCCATGGGTTACCCTCTGCTCCCTCAGTCTGGCCCAATATTTTTTTTTCAGTCACGTTTTTCCGTCTGCATGGTCTCTCCGTATACACATTGTCTCTGAACGAGGGTAGTCCAGGTTCAGGTGCAAAATATTTGGCGGCTTTGTGTTCCAATTGCAGTTCGCTTAGATTTCTCATCCGCATACCCACCCTCAAGACAAACGGGCAGTTATAGAGGGTTAACCAGGTACCGGGTACCTACCTTGCGGCATTTTGGTGTCCGCTTTCGGGCAAGGATAATGGTCTGATCTTCTCCCTGGGCAGAGTTTTTCTTATAAACTCTTTATAGATTCGGGAATCCGCCGGGGGCCCTCCCCTTTTTTGTCGTGTTTGGTTTTACACTCCCCGCCCGCCTCTCCCCCTTGTTTAACCTCGTGTCAAGTCCCCGGCCGAGGATTGCCCAAGTAAAGGACATCAAGGCTCCCTCTCTGGCAGCTCACTCGACAGGCCCTATTTGGGCTTCTGCTCGCACTAAAGTCCATGCTGACAGATACCGTAGGCCTTCGCCCTTATTTGAGCCTGGCCGATAAGGTTGGCTATCCCAGCAAATATATTTCGCTTTTAAGGGTGCCTAGCTACAAGCTAGGTCCTAAATACGTGGGTCCCATTGAGGTACTGCATCGTCTAAAACCCTGTGTCCTACAAGCTTCCGCCTGCTTATCCTACCCTGCTCCTCCCGAACTCCTTCCAAGTCTCCCTCCTCAAGCCCTCTGTGTTTGCTGAATCGCTTCTCCCGTGGTCCCTGTCCTCACCTTCTCCTGTTGCCAACTCTGATAACATCTTTGGAGGTCAAAGGAGGTGTTGGCTCAGAAGACGTGAGGGGGAAGCGTTCTTTCTAATTGACTGGAAGGGGTTCGGGCCGGAGGAGCCGTCGTGGGAAACCAGGAGGCCAACCTGTCTCCTGACCTCGCTCACTAGGTTTTCAAAAAAAGAGGGGGAGACCTAAGGGTGGGGGTACTTGTTCACGGGTATCGCGGAGCTCCGCTTCCACCCCGCGACCCAACTCCCTGCTCGCAGGGTCCCCCGGCGCGGCGGCCCGCGACCACCCACTCTGTGCTGTCTCGGGCCTCGCGCCGGCCTCTCTTACCCGCCCACACTCCGGTGAACGCGCTCCCTGCCTGTTCCGGCCGTGTAATGCGCAATGGCCCGCCGTTAAGCGCGCGCCGCCAGACCGGTCATCCATCTAAAATTTAAGGGGCCCAGTGATCCCGATAATTGGTCATTATCGAGGTGCGCTGGTTCTTTTACGGTATCCGCCCCAGTACTTCCTGCCAGTCTGTTGGTGTGCTTACCTAGGGTCCTAGAGAGTATTGCTGTACCGTCCTGAATTACCCGTGTACCAGTCCGTAATCCTCATACGTTCCTGACCTACCTGTTTGCCGAGCCTGTCTTACCGTCTGCCTGCCTCTGACCACTAACCACTGCTGCCTGCTTGACCTTGCTGCCTGTCCCCGGACTAACGCCTCCGGAGTAACGTTTTTGTACCACGCTGAAACCCCGTCTGCCTTCGCAAGCAAGTCAACGTTCAAGGGGTAAAAGACCCTTAGCCTCCCGCCGTGCAGCCAAGTCCATCCGCATTTTGCGGCGGGCTCTGGTGAAAACCGGTGGGCTACTTAATTCCATTCCCTGGCGTGGGCTTAGCTAACACCGCTTGCGTGTGGCCCAGCCTGATCTACTCATCCTTTACAGTGGCCCCTCAACCCAGAGGCTGGAACTCAAGGCTCCATCTCTCACAATGGAGTGCTTTGGATGCTCCATTTCCTCCAACATGATCCCCGCATTAAGGCCATCAAAATGAACAACATTTAACTACTGGGTGGACCACCCTCCTGTTCCCCAGTAACAAAACAAAATGCAGCACTTTCCTTCCACCCACCCCGAAATAGAGAGTAGAAATGCAGGAAATGGAGACCTTTGCCTGAATTGATCAACAGGAGACATCTTTGCGTCTGTCTTCACGTACTTTCAAATGTCACGGTGGAACAACGCCATCGTCTTGACAGCAGTAGAGTGGGCCAAGTAGCCGTAGCGGCAGCAGCAGCAGGCAAGGTGGCAGAAGCCTATGGTTGAACTCTGGCAATCTTATTTACCACCGGGTCACCAACGCAGATGCAATGCAGGCTAACACATACAACCACCCAGAGACCAGCTTAAGATCATGGTGCACGACTAACTTGCGTCTCAACGACCGATGATTTTGTATGTTGTTCCAGGACCAATAGACATCTGTGGTAACCAAGAATGGACGAATGGCCCGAGCTGGCTCGCCACGCCATAAGAGGTGTTGTCCTGCCCAGCAAGCCAGCGTCATATCTGAGCGGACCTTCAGCACAGCCGGAGGAGTCATTTACAGACAACGCCATCCGGCTTTCCACAGATAATGTGGATCGTTTTGACTTTCATACACAAGTGAATCAGGCATGGATTCTGATATGTTGTGGCCCCAATTGCCGAGGCTCACCGATTATTTGCTGTCTACTTCAACATTCCCCTCTCCAAACAGAAATGGTCCTCTTGAATAAAACTTATTTTTAAAAATGATCATTCTTACTGCAATATTTATTCTCAATCCAACAGTCTCATTTTGCTGGTTTTGCTGTTAGGGAGACTAAAAGACAACCAACGGTTTCCATGACAAAGACGATATTCCATTTACACACCTTTCATTCATTTATTTATTAGAATTTTTCACATTGTCAATGGGTTTTGGGGTCATGTTTGCCTCACAATTTTTAACAGTGGTCTGAGAGACATATTTATAAATTTTTTTGGGGTCATGTTTGGCTGGTGAGATAAAGCTAAAACATGGTCTTTGGAACAGAAATTGGCTTCTAAGTGGCAATTTCTCCTTCACAATTTGTTTAACAGTGGCTGAGAAGTCATTTTATATTTTTTTTGGTCATACTGCTTATGAAATGCAGCAATACTACAGTCCTATTCTAAAAAAATGTTGTTTCTAATAACATTTGTTTCTTGCACAATTGACAAAAGTGCTCAGTCATGTTTTGAAATTTTTGGGGGCATTTTGCTGTGACATGCAGCTACAAAGTCCTTATTTCTAAAAAATGTTGTTTCTAACCGACGTTTTGTTCCTCACAATGGTCAAGAGAGGGCTCAAGGGTGGATGGTGCTGTCAGAAACAGGAAATAGGTAGGACACTGTTAATGACACATATTGCAAAATGACATGTTTTTGCAAGATTCTTTAACATAGCTATTCAATCCCTTTTATTGAGACAACCCAATTAATAACAATTAAGAAAAGAAACAAAGACCCTGGTGGGGATTCCCATCCGATTTTTAAAAAAAGTGTTTTCTAGAATTAAAGTACTTAAAAAACTTGCAGTATTACGAAAATAGCTGTTAAAAAAATTCTCTGAATTGTACAAGGGATGTACAGGAAAACCTTAACCAGATGTAGGTTGATTTCAGAGGACATTGAGTATGTGAGCACGTGACAGAAGAACAAAGTACAGATACCATTTTTCCCTCCAGCACGTTGAGTAAATGTTAAAAAGAATGCCAAGATAAAGGCACCTGGGTGTAACAGGAGCGTTAACCACCAGTAATTTCCAAGTGAAGCTCAATTGGTCCAAACTCATACGGATGTGCAAGCCTACTACCCCAGGGTATTGACTGTGTACTGAGGAAGGCAGGATTCTCCACACTTCCGCTTCGCACTCTGCTTCCAGCACGACAGTTTTTCGTTGCTGCGTCATCAGGGCATTTTTAACCTGGCGGGTTAATAGATGACGGATCCACCATGGGCCTCACCGCACCCACTGTATCTCCGCCCTGGGTCCATCTGGTGGCCCAGGACAGTATAGTCAATGTCCAGCTTCAACTAAAATGGTGGTTGAAAGACTCCTTTTTCCGGCACTTTTTAAATGTGGGGGTCATGTCAGTTTGGGGCTCCATGCCTGTGGCCCAGGCATGTATAGTCAATTCCAGTGAAACAAAAAAATTGGTGGTTGAAAAAAAAGAGACTCCTTTTTCCGGCACTTTTTTAAATCTGGGGATTATGCAGGTTTGGGCTTCATTGCTGTGGCCCAGGACAGTGAAAATTCAATGTCCAGTGAAAACTAAAATGGTGGTTGAAAGACTCCTTTTTCCGGCACTATTTAAAATTTGGGGTAATGCAGGTTTGGGGCACATTCAGTGGCCCCAGGACATGTATAGTCAAAGACCAGTTTCAAAACTAAACTGTGTGGTTTAAAGACTCCTTTTTACGGCACTTTTTAAATCTGGGGTTTATCGCAAGGTATGGGCTCATGCAGTGGCCCAGGACCAGGTATAGCCAAATGTCCCAGTGGAAAACTACAATGGTGTTGAAAGACCCTTTTTCCAGACCACTTTTTTAACGAGGGTGTCATGCAGGTTTGGGGCTCAAGCTGCGTTAGCAGGGACCGTATACGTCAATGTCCAGTGAAACCTAAAATGGTGGTTATGAAAGACTTTCCTTTTTCCGGCACTTTATTTTTAAATGTTGGGGTCATGCAGATTTGGGGCTCATTCTGCGTTCCAGGACAGTGGATATTCAATGTCCAGTTCAAGTAAACATGATGGTTCATTTCATACTGCCTTCCTGGCACTTTTTAAATTGGTGGGTGATAGCAGGTTTAAGGGTCATAGCTGTGTACAAGACAGGATAGTGAAGATGGTGTGTGACTTTTTTTTCTGTGGCTTTTATAAGCCCTAAGATGTTGTGCCAAGATGTATCAGGTATCCATTTGACTGTTTGTGGCTGTTTAAATCCAGCATCTCACCCCTGTTTGTGTGTAAGAATGAAGGTTTGTTGCTCTCCCATAGACTGTTAAATGGTCATCGGCGATGAATCGACTATCGACTATATCGAAAACCTTATTCGATGGTGGCCGACTATCGACTATCGATCGATGTCGATAGCCAACGTAATCGCTCAACACTATTGAAGAGGAACCATTTGTCCTGACTATAGCGGTATACCACAGGCTGATGATTTTGTAAGAATTTTCTTGGACTCTAACACAGTGGGACAGCCTAAGAGAAGCTTAAAATATTGATTTATTTTATTAATAGTGAGAAAACAAGAGTTAAATCTTGTTCCCAAAAAGAATAACCCTTTATCCAAAGGAAGATGCCTTGTGTGAATATTGCTCTCTCTTGCTGCCTCTCCCCCTTCTGCCATTCCTTATTTTCCTTTGGGGTAATGACACAATGCCTGCATATTGGTGGAGTAAATATCTGTATACACCCTCTGTGTCTTCACCAACAAAATCATCAGTTTGGAAGCCTTGTCCCAAAAAAAGAAAATAATTATATTTTCCAATTCATGAAAAATGTAACTGTCTATTGAGGATATCCTTCAGCTGTTGTCATTCTGAAATTCAGCTTTCCAAAGTAGAAAGGACAAGTGATTACTTGTGTTATTGCCCTAGTTTAGAAACATCTAAATAAAGAGATTTTATGTTATGCAATTTCTGCTTATTTCGCCTGTGATCACAAGTTATATCCATGGAAATAGAATTGAGTGTTCTGAATGTACTGAGAGGTGGATATTAGCATAAATGCAGTATGTCTGTTGGAATATGACTGGTTCAAGTGGGACATTTATAAATGGCTGCCATCAGTAATTTCAGGAGCCTATACAGTTACAGCATGAAGCGCCAAGTATGCATGTCACGCCAGAATCGTATGATTTTGCCAAAGTTTGGCACAAAGCGAACAAACCTACCAAGGTTTGGCACATAACTGTCGTACAAATCCGTACCAATTTCAAAGTGGCATGGCGAGAATTTTGCCGTAGAACGGGACACATGTATAGAGTGCTGTGAGACACTTTCATACATACTGACCTCTTTTACACTCCTCTATAGTGATTAACCCCTTAACGACTTTAGACGTATCCATACGTCCAGGTCGTTTGGAGGTTCACAGCACCGGGACGTATGGATACGTCCTGAGGATCGCGCGAACTCTAAAGCAGATTCGCGCGATCGGCGCGGGGTTCACTGTATATTACAGCTGACATCCCGCAGCGTGGGCCCCCGACCCCGGGATCGCTCCGGGTGGTGGGGGGGGCGGTTAACCCCCTTTAAATTTTATCGCGACGATGGGGTCGCAAAAAACTAAGAGAGACGCAGGAGGAATCGCTACCCTGCGTTTCTATGGGTTTGGCGGGCAGCGCACGATGGGGGCGATTCCTTTGCAGCTCCTGCCCTCTGACAGCAGCACGGAAGGCAGAGAAGCCTTCCGGGTTGTCTGTGACGTCACGATGCCCCGGGGGGCCCGTGCACTGTGGCATGTCCCGGCATCGTGACTGACATTTTGTCATAGGAACCCAGCCATAGCAAACAAGCTATGCAACTGATTCCTATTGAATGAGAGATCTAAAAAATCTCTCATTCAATCCCCTATGGGGAAAAGTAAAAAATAAAAATGTGAAAAAATGAAAAAAAAGTAAAAAAAAAGTGAAAAACAATAAGACACAAACACGAAAAATAAAATAAAAAATACGTACACCGCCCTTTCCCCCTTTACAAACGCCAATCGCCCCAAAAAAAGATAAAAAATAAATAAATACCCATATTTGGTATCGCCGCTGCGTAACGACCTGCCTTATAAAATCTGTCATTTTAATTTAACCCGTACGGTGAACCCGTAAAAAAAAAAACAATCACAGAAATAAAATTATTGTTCATCCGCAGCACATAAAATGGAATAAAAAAGCGATCAAAAATCTCCTAGAAACGCCAAAGTTTTACCAATTAAACTGTCATTTCATCACGCAAAAAAAAAGTCCTTATACAGCTCTGTATACGGAAAAAAAAAAAAATGTATAGCTCTCAAAGATAGCGATGCATAAATATTGTTTTAACACACTAAAAACACTTTCTTTTTTTTTAAAGTGCTTCAACAAAAAAAAAAAACAATAAATTAGGGTATCGCCATAATCGTAGCGATCCAAAGAGTAAAGCTAACCCTTATCACGGATACTGCACGGTGAGCCCTGTTAAAAATAAAAATAAAAAATACAAATTTAGGATTGCAGAAATTTTTTTTTCACCCTGGCCTCCAAAAAATGGATTTAAAAGCGATCAAAAAGCCTTGTCCCCCAAAAATGATACTAATAAAAACATCAACTCATCTCGCAAAAAACAAGTCCCTACACAGCTCCAAGCACAGAAAAAATGTAAAAGTTATGGTCCCAGACTATGGCGATGCAAAAACGTATTTTCCTGGTTGAATAAAAGTGTTTTTTATTGTATAAAACAGTAAAACATAAAAAAATGTACAAATTGGGTTTACCCGGTGTAATCGTATTGACCTACTGAGAAAAGGCTACCATGTCAAAAAAATACCGTACAGTGACCGCAAAAAAAATAAAAAAAAACAAACACCTACCAAAATTGCTTGTTTTTTTGCTAAAAACCCACTCAGAAAAACCTTAAAAAAAAGTAACATAGCATCATATGCACCCCATAATGGTACCAATAAAAACTTCAATTTCATCCCGCAAAAAACAAGCCCATACACAGTCTGCACACAGCAAAATAAAAAATTTAATGGCTGTCTGAATAGGACAAAACTAAAAACGCAATTTTTTTTTTAGACTATTTCTACTTTTGTAAAAGTAATAAAACAGAAAAAACTATATAAAATCTATAACCTTGTAATTGTACCGACCCCCATATAAAGTTATCACATCATTTTACAACTGCAAACGGCGAATGCTGTAAAATTGAAACTCAAAAACAATGACTGAACTGCGTTTTTTCCCCCCATTTTCATTGCCCAATGCTAAAAAAAACTATGGAACACCTGTTTCATCCAAAAAGCACAGTACACCCCTAGATGAACCCTGATGGGTGTTGAGTCCAAAATGGGGCGACTTCTGGAAGGTTTCGCCGTTTCTCTACTTTGGTGGGGCTTTGCAATTGCGACATGGCCCCCACCAAAATCTGCGTTCCAAAGCCAAATAGCGCTCCCTCCCTTATACGCCCTCATGCGCCCAAACAGCAGTTTACACACCCACTGTAGGGGATTGCCGAACTTGGAAAAAATTGGTTTAAACCAAAGTTTTAGGTTCTTTTTTTCCAGGATTCCTTGTAAATTTTAAAACATTTTAAGCTAAAATTTCAGATTATTGAAAAAAAAAAATTTTTTTTTAATTTTCACAGCCTTATGCTTAAAAAAAATATGTGAATCACCTGTGGGGACTAAATACTCAATGCACCCCTGGATATATTCCATTAAGGGGTGTAGTTTTTCCAATAATTGCGGGCTATTTAGGGGTTTTATTAACTTTTTTTGCACCTTAGGGTGTCCGCAAGCCTGAAATGGCGCCTAAATAAAATCGTATTGAAAATGAGACCCCAGAGTAAGTAGGTGCTCCTCCTATTTTGGGCTTATGTTGAGGCAAATAAGCACTAGGGCCACATATGGGAATATCTCTAAAAAGGCAGACCTGGGGGAATTTGATATTAAGTTGCATTTTTCCTAGTTTACATTTACCGTATTCCAGTGAATAATGGATAAATATGAAAATCTGGGAAAAAAAAGTGAAAATTTTTAAATTTCCACCTCCACTTTTCTTAATTTCTGTAAAAATCTGAAGGGTTATCAAACTTCCTAAATAGTTGTTGTAAATACGTTAAGGGGTCTAGTTTTCAGATGGCATCACTTATGGGGTATCTAACATGGCAGGCCCCTCAAAACCACGTCAGAACTGGAGTGTCCCTAAAAAAATGTAGATTGCAAATTTTCTTGAAAATGTGAGCAATTACTACAAAAATTTCTACACCCTCTAATGTCGTAAAAAAAAAAAAAAAAAGACATTTAAAAAATGATGCCAACCTATAGTGGACATATGGTAGATGCTAGTTATAAACAATTTTGTGGTGAAATAATTACTGTCTTGCACGCAGAAATTTTGCAGCTTTCAAAATCGCAAATTTTTCCAAATTTTCATGAAATTTTGATATTTTTCACAAACAAACAAGGATTGAATGGATAAAAATTTCTTACTAACTTAAAGCACAATGTGTCACGCGAACACAATCTCTGAATCACATGGGATAGGGGGAAAATGTCAAAAATATTCTCACAATAAATGACACATGTCAGATTTCAAAAATAGGGCTGTGTCAGGATGGTCAAAACAGGCTGTGTCCTTAAGGGGTTAAAATTGGTGTGTCAGCACCAGGTTTCATAAATGTCGCCCTTAAAATCTACATTTTAGCAACTGGAAGAGGTGTTAAGGGTTGAAATACCAACAATTTAATTTTTATAACCTGTCAAATGAATAGCTAATCTGCTGGAATACTCCTTTAATAACTTATATAGAATGATGATTGGCTATCCCGTTGTTCAAATAAAATCTTCTTAATTTCACTCTATTAAAAGTGAAGCATATCTAACTTTTTCTTAATCTTGAAAGATATGCTTGAAACAGGATAATAGATCATTTTACCCAAAATGCCCATGCCAACCATGCTATAGTACAACATGCTAACTTTATGTTGGTAGCAGCATCATGTTCAGCTGTCCTTCCCATAATTTTGGACAAGGGCGTGACTAAAGGGTAGCTCAAAATATTAAAAATATTGTTTAAAATGTCAAAGAAATAACAGATATTTGCCACTAAATCAAAATTCTTACAGAGAGCTAAAAATAAAGAAGAATTTTAGCTTTCAGCCTCATTACAATCTAAAAACCATATTTAAGTCAACAATAATTGTGACACCAGAACCAGATGATCAAAGTCTTGGAACTTTACTGTGAGAAAGAAATCGATTCTGGTAAGGAATGTGCACACTTAAGAAACCTGTTGTCATGTTCGCGCCAGGCAGACCCTCTGCATCAGATTCTGGTCGCCGGCCACGGCTGCTGCATTTGGCCAATACATTTTCTCCTAGTGTGAACTCTGGTTGCAAACCTTGTATGTCTAAATGATTTCTGGCCAACGCCCGTGACTAGAAACCTTCCAGTACTTTTGGGGTTAACTGGTTCTCCTAGTGATTGACAGTTCCTTCTTCATATCTCTTCTGCTCTTCTTACTCCCCTTCCCTATTTATAGTCCCTGCTTTTCCCGGTCTTCTTTTGCCTGCTATATGGTTTCCTTTCCCTATAGTTTGCCTGTATTCTCATTTGACTTTCTGTGCTCTCTGACTCTTACTTGGTTCCTGGTTATTCTTTTGTCTCACGTTTTTGTACTGCACTGCCAGTTTGTTACTGACTTGGCCTGCCTGACTTCTCTTGTGTGTTCCATATTTGTTTGTCTTTGTCTGTGTTTCACTTACTCAGAGCAGTCATCAGTCTTCTGGTTGGGGCCGACCTGGTAAGTAGTCGGGTTCCCCAAAAGGCAGGGGCAGGGGCAGTGGGTGGGACCAGTGTCAGGGCCTCATTCGTCTTTGTCTCTGTGTGTGCCCTGACTGTCCCTGACACCTGTGTTCAGAAATCTTATCTTTTGAGTCATATGCTATTTTTCCTTAGGGGTTACTGTTAGGTGCACTTTGTTGCACCCCATTTTTAGGATTCTTAGAGACATCAATGCTTCTCTATTGTAATTTTATTGTCATTTAATTTTTTCTGTTTTGCTGTGACCTAGTTCTTACAATTTTACTTTCTACCTAGCACATGATTTCAATGCACATAACGGTAATTAGTGGATGGAAGAATATATCATATATGCTGAGGATATAATAAAAGTCTTTATAACTATGAGTCATCTGTTATGCACATAGTTCATTTTCTAAACATTCCCTAGATGCAAAATAGATTTCCAGACTGACATCAGTGAAGATGTTAATTTAACTGGCAGTGTGCAGAAAAGCTGGCAAAGAACATTCTAAATTGGCTTGATATTTTTGGGAGATACTCTTAACGTCAGCAAATCTACAGCAAGAAGTCTGACTCACCTAGTAACTGAGAATAAATTCAAGTGTTACATATGACAAAAAAGTAAATATTTGAATATTGAAGAATTATTATTTGAATTTAGAAAGAAAACACAAAAAATCGATATATCAAAGATTGAGCCCCATTTTTCAAATCTGACATGTCAATTTATGTGGGAATAACTTTTTAATACTTTTACCTATCCATGTGATTCACAGACTGTTTTCTCGTGACACATTGTGCTTCAAGTTAGTAATACATTTTGATCCCCGCAGTCCTTGTTTATTTGTGAAAAATATCAAAATGTTGGCAAATTGTTAAAAATTTTCACATTTTCAAAGTTCAAAGATGTGTCCATGTAAGACAGATAATTATACCACACAGAATAGTTTATAACTAGCATTTGTCTACTGTAAGTCGGCATACTTTTTTAAATGTCTTTTTCTTTTTTAGGACATCAGTGGGCTTAGAAATTTAGTAATAATTTGTCATATCTTCAAGAAGATTTACAAAATAGATTTTTTTTGGGACCTATCCAGTTCTGTAGTGGCTTTGAGGGACCTGTATGTTAGAGATCCAGATAAATTACTCCATCTAAGAAACTGCATCACTTAAAGTATTAAACACAGCATTTAGGAAGTTTATTAACCCTCTTGATGTTACACAGAAATGATAGCAAAGTGCAGGTGGAATTTAAAAATTTTACTTTTTTTTTTTTTGCAGATTTTCAATTTTAATCCATTAATCTCTGGAACACAGAAGATGTTACCAGGGAAATGCAATTCAACATGGATTCCCGCATTTATGTCATTTTTTTTATATACCTTATATGTGGTCCCAGTGCAGTTTTTAATTCAACCACAAGCCTCAGAATAGGAGGAGCACCTACTGGACATTGGGGTCTTATTTTCATTAGGATTTTCTTAAAGGGGTTGTCTCGCTACAATGATTGGGTTTTAATTAAAAGATCTTTAAAAAACAAGCAGCTTTGCAATATATGTTCATTACAAATGTCCTACTGATTTTGCGTTATCCCTGGTAGTAGGAGTGCATCAGCTCCTCAAATCACTATAGCAGCCGACCTGTTGATTTTTATCTCACTGGCTGTTAGTGCTGGTGACTCATCAGCTTCTCAATACAGGTAAAACACAGAGCCCCTCCAGCACAGTATGAGGGCACTTGTGATGCTTCTGTAGGGAAGAGAGGGGGAGGGCTCTGGCTTCTGTATCTGTGTAGCTGTGCTGCCTGGATTAACCCTGTGTGTGCCTGGTCCCCTCCGCTCTCTACACAGATTGAGGAGAGTAGAGGAGAGGCTGATTTGTGGTCAGTAGGATGTGATAGCAGTGAAGTGTGTTACAATAATCACCATTTGTCTGTGGAGCCTTGACTATACTAATAGAACAGATCAGGGGGACATGTGAATGGTTCATATCCCTCCCTGCTCTGTTGTATGTGATTATAGTAACTCACTTCACAGCTGCCCTGTGTCTGTTCTGATAGGGTTTGTTTGTTGCGCTTGAGATGTCCGTGGAGATTTGCATGCTAAGCAGGGGGTCTAGGAACCTTTACATTCCCCCCTGCTCTGCTATTAGCATACACAGCTTCACAGACCTCTGGCTCCATAGCCACTCATAAATCAGCCCTCCCTGCTGTCTCCTGACTCTGTGGAGAGGAGCAGCAAGAGCTCGGCCACAGCCGCACATTGCAGCTGATTCAGCAGTAAGCAGCAGATCTAGGCAGGCACACACAGGGTTAACTCTGGCAGCAAACCCCCTCGCCCTCTCCCTGCTGTATAGAAGTTACTGCAGTCAGAGGAGGAGGAGAGCTGTCTGTGTGCTGAGGGGAGGGGGGAAGGGGTAGGAGAAGAGGCAGACAAGAAGCACGCCCCTGAATTCAAAAATCCTATGCTGCCAGACGCACTGAGGAAGGCTGAAAACCAAAGTGTGAGACAACTCCTTTAAGGCATCATTTCAGGTTTGCAGACACCCTAACATGCTAAAACTTAATAAACACCCCTAAAAAAACATATTGGAAAATATACCCCTTAAAGAATATTTCCATGAGTGTAGTGAGTATATTGACCCTACAAGTGTTTCACAGATTTTTTTTAACATTAGGCTATAAAAATTGAAAATTAAAATTTTCCAAACAATCTGCATTTTTTTAGCTGAAAATGTTTAATTTTGGAAGGTGGGATGAACAAAAGGCAGCAATACTAGTAGGGTTTTTTATTTTTATTTTTTACAGTGGTCACCATGCGGTACAAATGACATGCTAGCTTTACATAGCAGGTCAATATATTTATTCCTATACATATTTTTATGTTTTATTGCTTTTACACAATAAAAACACTTTTATTTAAAAAAGAAAACCCAGTGACAGACAATCTCCAAGCCTTCCTGGAGGCGTTCTGTAACACGTTTGATGAACCTTGACATGCGTCTTCTTCTGCGGCTTCTCTGCTCAGCCTATGACAAGGTGCCTCCGCGGTCAGGCAATATGTGGCTCAATTCTGCACCAACCAGCATGAAATAGCCTGGAATAATGAAGCCATTGTAGCAGCCTTCTGGGGACTCCTCGCTGAGCGAATCAAGGATGAGCTGGCTGGTTTTGATATTTTGATCTACCAACTACTCTGGACAACCTCATAGCTCTAGCTACACTGGCCATTATCTTGATGTCATAGATACAGTGAGATACATTCATGAGGACATAGATTTCAATTCTGCATTTCATGGTCATCTAACCTATTACCTTGTTACTACCGAGCAGTAACACTACTGTAATACTATATTATTTTATATAGTTTATATTAATGTCACAACTGTAGAGAAAATGAAGTATAATATCAATGCAATTATGCAATCAAAAAAGTTTTCAAAGGCTAAAAATGAACGTATGCAGCTCTGGCTTCATTGTAGTCATGATGAATTTCCTTTGTTTATGTGGGTTACTAGTGCAGTGTCTTCCTGTGCTTTTACATAGCTAAAAATATTTCTTTTTAACAGTTGTTAATGCTTCTTCCACATTTTCATGTGATGGGTTTTTACTGATTCTTATTTTGAAGCAAAGGTGATAATTAATCTTCCCACATTAAAGCTTTGAAAACGTATTTTACTTTCAAATGAGCTCAAGCCCAGCCTTTAACGCCTACATTTTTCATAGATATATACTGACTGCAATTGCTACTGTATACAGTCACAGAGTTGCAGAAAAGTTCATATTTAAAGTTTTAAATTATTTCAACATTTATATAAAGTAACTATTTTATACACACCGACTGAATTCTTAATCTAATTAGTGATTAGCTGGCTAATTTCTATTACATGATGCCCAATGCAAGCAGCTCATACAACAAATACGCAGAATGATTAGTAAAGAGGATCTGCCTTATTATAGAAATGGCTCCAGGTCTGGTCTTGCAGGTCAGCCCCAGCTTGGCACTGATTCATAAAAAGATGTTGTTCTTTTTTTTCTAATTTTGGACAGCCGCCTTTAAGGGTATGTTCACACGACTTACTGCGGCGCGTATAGTACGCACCACAATATGAAAGGTGTTTTGGAAGCATGCGCTGATCAGCACGTAAGTCCAAAGCACGGGGGGGCTAGCCGGGCGTGGGCCCCATAGACATGCATGGTCAGCGGCGTATTCGGCGCTAACAACTGACAAGTCAATTCTCAACCCGCGCGTACAATCCGATGGTATGGTACGCGCGGGGGGACGATGCTTAATCCATAGCTCTCTATGAGAGCTATGAATTACCGTAATTTCAGCGCGCATTTCACCGCATATTAAGCGCAATACGCAGGGAAATACGAGAAAATAAGCCGTGTGAACATACCCTAAAGTTTTATACATGGAGCCTTCACTGTTTGTCTCCTACTTTATATAAATTAGATTTTTGCCATGATTTCACATAACAGGCATTAAAAGTGATGTTTTCCATTGCATGCCATAAAAGGGTGGTTTCCAAGCATTTTTGGAAAAACATCCCTTAAGTTTTGATGAGTCCACACGATATATTTTAATGAGAAATCCGATGCAGATTCTGCATCAGATTCCAAGCTGAAATCCTTGTGCAATCTGATTGCTATTCATTTTAATCCATTTACTCATCCACACTGTGAACTACAGTGCAGATTTTCTACAACACGGATTTCAAGTCGATGGTGCATAAAATGATGGAATGAACTAACGAAAAACCCATTTCTTTCGAAATTTGATCCTCCTCAGGATTCCACACTTGGCAATGAGAAATCGCTTCCTAATTTCCCGACATCCAAATGGATAGGCAAATATTGTCCCTGTAAATTGAAAATCTAGCTATCAAACTTATTCTGACACTAAAATTGATTTATTAATGAAAAAACCAACTAGAAAATACTTGTCCCCTTTTACCATATTTCATTCCTTTTTCGTAATCCAGGTATTGAAAAAACGATACACCCAATTAGTAAATTCTCCAAAAAAATGCAAGAAAATATATAACAGCCAGAACAAATCATTCTATGTTCCTATGAATTATGAATAAAAATTTCTAAAAGGTAGGTACATGGCCTATTTATTTTTTTGTATTGAGCCCCGAACTTCATGAACAACAACTTGACTTTTCTGCAAATGTATATTGCAGAAGAATGTGCAAATAGTCTTCCTATTCATTTAATGACGGTGTGCTAATAAAGTTACGAAATGGGGCCTTGGGGATCAAAACTGTGACTCCTGCATTCAGGGGTCCTAGCTGAAAGGAAGGGCAGTATTAGCTGAGGTACATTAAAAACTTTACAGCGATCAGAGGTATCTCATCTGCAGCTAACTGTTGGTTTAACGCTATTTGACATCCAAGCTAACAGATCTGCCCATATCTCGCTTATGACTCTGGACACAAATGCATGGTTAAGTGTCTGCGCTTATGATCCATTACTTATTTTGGCTTCAAAAACTACATCTAAAGAGCCAAGCATTTGAACGCAGCATCAACGGGAAAGTCTAAAATTAGAAAAAAGGATCAGCTTTGCTTGAGGCTGATATTATTTTAGTATTCAAGATGGAACTGCAACTTCCAACAGTCGATCTATGTGAGCATTGCCGTTTTAATAATACACATATACTGTATAGAAATAATGATCCTGTCTTTATAAACATAGTACATCCAACTAATCATTCAGTATAACATATAAAGTAAGAAAATGTTATGTACATAATATTTCATATCACACAGAAAATGTAAATCCCACACCTAAAGATTCATATAAATTTGCAGTGGGTGAAATAATTATTGAACATGTCACTAATTTTCTATGTAAGTATATATCTCTGAAGGTGCTATTGATATGAAATTCTCAATAGATGTTGATAACAAACAATCCATTCTACAAAGGCAAATAAATCAAATCATAGATATTCGTAAATTAAGTTATATGTAATAATGAGAAATGACACAGGGAAAAAGTATTGAACACATGAAGAAAGGGAGGTGCAAAAAGCCATGGAAAGTCATGACACCAGCTAAAATCTATTAGAAAGCATTTTTGCCACATAGTGAAAAATAATATCAGCTGGTTCAACTGACGGCATATAAAAAGGTGTCTCGTTACAAAGGTGCCACACAGGAAACATTTCCTGAAGGGTAAAACCAGTGAGCCGTCTCAAGATCTTCTCAAACTAATTGTTGCAAAACATACTGATGGTACTGGCTACAGAACAAATTCTAAACTACTGAAGGTTCCTGTGAGCGCTGTTGGGGCCATAATCCGGAAGTGGAAAGAACATAATTTCACCATTAACTGGCTTCGACCAGGAGCTCCTTGCAAGATTTCAGACAGAGTAGTGGAAAGAATTATCAGAAGAGTTATCCAAGAGCCAAGGACCACTTGTGAAGAGCTACAGAAAGACCTGGAATTAATAGGTGCAATTGTTTCAAAGAAAAGTAATGCACTCAACTTCCCTGGCCTACATGCACGCTCATCATGCAAGACTCCATTGCTGAACAAAAAACATGATTAAGCATGTTAAAAGTTTGCTCAACAATAGTTAGACAAGTCTGTGAATTACTGCAAAAATATAGTCCGATCAGATGAGAACAAAGTTGAAGGCGCCACATATCACCCCAAAATACCAGACCAACAGCAAAGTTTGGAGGTGGGAACATCATGGTGTGCAGTTGTTTTTCAGCACAAGATACAGGCAAACTTCATATCATTGAAGGAAGAATGAATGGACAAATCTAACAATACTTGATAAAAATCTGCTGCCATCTACCAGGATGATGAAGATGTAACAAGGGTTGACAATTCTGCAAGACGATGATCCCAAACACACAGCCAGAGATAGAAAATAAAGCTGCTAGAATGCCTCAGCCAATCTGAGCTGATTCCAATAGAAAATCTTTGAAAGGAACTAAAGCTCAGAGTTTATAGAAGGAGCTAGACCGGGACTGGCTATATACCTAACTAGGCACTTTCCTGATGGGCCGGGCAGTCAGTGAGCTGCCTGTCACAATGTGCACCTGTAATGGTCAGGCAGAGCGATCCTGTACTGTGGAGCTGTACAGTAATGGATGAATAGTGCTCTCTGCAGGGCTGTATTTTTGGGGGAGGGGCAAAGCACAGAGGATTAATAAGTTAACCCTTTGCCTCCTATATTTCTGTGCATGTTGGGGGGAAAGAGGAGGGCAGCAGCCTCGGGTGTCAGTGCAGAGTGAGAGAAGTGCTGATTGGTACATGAAAAAACTTTGAGACTCTCGGTTCACATATTTTGATCAAAAGATGTTTAAGCTGCCCACGACTTTCAACGTGATCTCAAAATCGGGCAGTCCTATGCTATTTTTTACCACTCAATCGAGCCAATCAGGCCTCTCACTGGGTCCAACCGAACCTCCATTATTCAGAGAGAAAAAATAAAAAACACCCCAAAATGCAAGCTGCCCTTCTTATGACAGCCTGTGAGAGTGGGCGGGGACAGAAACCCAAAATGGAAGCACCCCTTCCACCCAGCTTGCAGGTTGGGTGTTTTTTATTTTTTCTCTCTGACTAATGGAGGTCGGTTGACCCAGTGAGAGGCCTGAGTGGCTTGATTGAGAGGTAAAGATAGCATGGGACTGCCCGATTTTGAGATCACGTTGAAAGTCGTGGGCAGCTTAAACAACTTTAGATCAAAATAGTTGAACCGAGAGTCTCAAAGTTTTTTCATATATGATAGATAGCATAAATGCTTCCTAAGGGAGTTCCACGTAGAGTATTGCACCAAGAGCTGATGGGTAGCGCAGGAGTCAGCAGGGCTGCTACACCAATCAGAACACTGATCACAGTCCAGCACACTTTGTATCTTGGGTTGTGTGGGTATCTCTTTCCCCCCCCTCCTCCTTCATAACACAAAGGGGCCGTTCACACGGCTTATTCTGTGACTGATTCCAGCCGTACTACGCGCCGTATTTGCGCTGCAGTACGGCTGGAATATGTCCTAGTCATTACGGTAATCCACAGTTCTCTTAGAGAACTATGGATTCCGTCTCTTCTCCCTGCTCGGCGAATACGCCGAGGGGGGAGAAAGGGAAATGCACATTATTTACGGCGTGTACGTGCCGTGAATAATAAGTGTCTTTGGGGCCGGCGAGCTGCCTGACCTCCGCCCCGCCCCCGCCCCAGCTGCATGGCAGCCGGCGTAATTGCGGGGCGAAATCCGTCCTGGGTTATGGTGTGATGTAATTTCTTGGGTACAGCGTGTACTTAGTCTCTGGGGGTACAGTGTCATGTAATTAGTCTCTGCTGTATGGTGTGTCATGTAATTAGTCTCTGTGGTATGGGGTAATGTAATCTCTGGGGTATAGTGTATAATGTAATCTCTGGGGTATGGTGTAATGTAATCTCCAGGGGCGTTGCCAGGCAGATTCATTCGGGGCACGAGCCCCGAATAAATCTGCCTGTGCGTTGAATCTCGGCGGCTCCATGCTGCTGTCGTGGGCCTGGAGCGCTCTTTAGTGCAGGCGGCACCCGCCGATCTCTGACTGCCTGGCCATTTCACAGCGGCCGCGCAGTCAGAGTCGGGGAGGAGGCAGGACGGATCGGTACCATCCTGTCTTCCCCCCTGTACATACGGCACTTGGTAAGTGCTGTACATACACCTGAGCATCGCAGGGGGCGTGACGCATCGCTTTCATCACCCCCAGTGATGCTGGGATCCTCTAAGCCGGCAGCTCTGCCGGCCGAGGAGGTCCCAGGCCCCGCAAAACGGCGTAAGTAGCGTGATGACATTTCAAGCTGCAGGACCTGGATGCGCGGACTGTGCTGAGGTGAGTAGGTTTTTTTATTTTATTTTTATTAGGTAAGGGGGGCAGGTAAGAGGGGGCATATCACTGGCTACAGGGGGCATATCACTGGCTACAGAGTGGCATATCACTGGCTACAGGGGGGGCATATCACTGGCTACAGAGGGGCATATCACTGGCTACAGGGGGGGCATATTACTGGCTACAGAGGGGCATATCACTGGCTACAGAGGGGCATATTACTGGCTACAGAGGGGCATATCACTGGCTACAGGGGGGCATATCACTGGCTACAGAGGGGCATTTGTGGCTAAGGGGGCATATAACTGGCTACAGGGTGGCATATCACTGGCTACAGGGGGGCATATCACTGGCTACAGGGGCATATAACAGGCTACAGAGGGGCATATCACTGGCTACAGGGGCATATCACTGGCTACAGGGGGGCCATAACAATGGAAACAGGGGGAATATTACTGGCTACAGGAGGGCATATCACTGGCTACAGAGGGGAATATCACTGGCTACAGGGGCATAATACTGGCTACAGGGGGGCATATCACTGGCTACAGAGGGGCATAAAACTGGCTACAGGGGGGCATAACACTGGCTACAAAGGGGCTTATCACTGGCTAACAGGGGGCATATCACTGGCTACAGGGGGGCATATGTGGCTATGGGGGCATATCACTGGCTACAGGGGGCATATCACTGGCTACAGGGGGGCATATCACTGGCTACAGGGGGGCATATGTGGCTAAGGGGGCATATTTCTGGCTATGGGGGCATATCACTGGCTACAGAGGAGCATATCACTGGCTACAGGGGGGCATATCACTGGCTACAGGGGGCATATCACTGGCTACAGGGGGATATCACTGGCTACAGGGGGGCATATCACTGGCTACAGGGGGCATATCACTGGCTACAGAGGGGCATATCACTGGCTACAGGGGCATATCACTGGCTACAGAGGGGCATATCACTGGCTACAGGGGGCATATCACTGGCTACAGAGGGGCATATCACTGGCTACAGGGGGCATATTATGTGGCTATGGTGGCAAATTATGTGGCTATAGGGGCATATTACTGGCTAAGGGGGCAGTAACCTGGCTACAGGGGGCTAATAACCTGACTACAAGGAGCATATTACTGGCTACAGGGGGCATATTACTGCCTAAAGGGGGCAGTAACCTAGCTACAGAGGACAGTAACCTGGCTAGAGAGGCTAATAGCCTGGCTAGAGGGGGCAGCAACCTGGCTAGAGGGGGCATCTACTTGGCTAATGGGGGCTACAAAATGGCTGCAGTGGGCTACTACCTGGCTATAGGGGGCAAATATTTACCTACAAGGGGGTAATTATTAACATTTGGGGCACTATAGATGGGGGTTTTGTATAGAGATAGGAAATTGTAGAGAAATGCTGATAAAATGAGGAGTCTAAGATGTTTGTTTTGTAAATTTTTCAGTGAAGAGTTGTGGACGGTAGAAGTCATCATGGCGCCTGGGCCGGATGGAGACGAAGAAGGGAAATAGAACAATTCTTCAGAGGCGTCTCCTATGGGTCACCAAATGCAACAGCAGTGTGATCACTTATATTTCTCCTGAGCCTACATACAAAGGTTTTTCTCTGTAAAAATACATTTGCAGTTCACAATGAGACACAAAAAATTCCATGTAAAGCCAGCCCTGCTCAGAAAAACTTAAGGGCCCGAGCCCCGGATGTTTTGGGACCCTAGCAACGCCCCTGTTAATCTCTGGGGTATAGTGTATAATGTCATCTCTGGAGTATGATGTAATGCAATCTCTGGGGTACGGTGTAATGTAATATCTGGGGTACAGTTTGTAATGCAATCTCTGGGGTACAATTTGTAATGTAATCTTTGGATTACAATGATGATATTGAGGTTGAGGCTTCTTCACCTTTTTTTGGGCCACCATTCCAGACTTGTGTAATGGTGTCACATGGTGCTTGCATGGATGTCTGTGATCTCATTATTACGAAGCAGATGAGCGGCGTCTCCACTGCCGTGTTTGTCATGCCAGAACTGACAGACCTTGTGATGAGTCAATTTGTTGACTCTGATATTTTGCCTGGACGTTCACCTCTTGGCTTCATGGACTTCATGTCATATTCTTCCAGCTGTTATGGCCTCAAAAGAGCATTTTGGAAATTTTCGGGCCCAGAACCGCTATGATGAGCTGGATTGCTTTTTCTCTTTTTTTTTTGAAAATCTTCTTCATGGCTGCTCCCCTTTCAAAACCAGTACCTTTTCACTTAGGAATCACCTAAAACACACTGAGCTTTTGGGGCATGGGGAAACAGGTTGTAATTTTGTAGAATAGAAAAGAAAAAGATTGTTCCACTTCCCGGGAGAAAAACAGTAAAAAATGCAGTTATATACAAGAACTCATAACAACCCTATGCTAAATATTACAATCAAATTTAATAGAGACGGGCCAAAATTTTTGGGATAGTATTCTCAGGGCCACCGTTAGGAATTTCATGGCTCCATACAGTTAAAGGTTCTGGGCCCCCCTCAAGAAAAAAAAAAAAAACACGGAACAGATAGGGAAAAAATTTAACTGCACCACGGGTATTGGGTTTTAAAAAATTTTTTTTTGTAAATAGGCAACCAACAAAGACTTTCCCGGGAGCTTCGTGATTGCAAAAATAATATATTTAAATTTACTTTAGTGATGCAGAAAATTGTCATTCAAAACACCTCCAATTACACAATTCCGCTGCTATAGTAGGCCCGAATTTGGAGTAAATATACATCCCAGGTTTTTGTAAAAATAAAAAACAAAAAGTTCTGCAGAGAAAAACCAACGGAAATAAAAGATTAAAAAGGTTTATTGTTCTTTTTTTTTAAAATGAATATGCCACATGGCGTACTGCTCTTAGACTTTTTTTATGTTTAGCCCTTTGAATGTGCTTTTCATTTTTTATTTTAATTTTTTTTTTATTATACTATTATTATAATTATTATTGACGGCCTTTTGGAACGCCACCCCTTACACAGCACACATAGGAGTCCCGGCTCAGTACCACCAAAATGTATGCTGAAGTAAGGGATGATGTAAAGAATGCCAACACAAAATTTAAAAAAATTAAAAAACACACATTAAAAAGCCTAACATCAATAAAGTCTATAAATACGCCAACCATAGTGAGCATCATTAATAAAAAGAAATCAGAAAACCCTTAAAGAACAAAAAAAGTGCTCCCCTCACCTAACAGGGAACACGTGTAGTGTGTTCCCCTTTCCTGCTCTTGAGAGAGGGTGAGGAACCTTTCTGGAAAATTTTTCCCTTAACAAAGTAAATATGTTTTAATTAAATCCCACAAAGTTAAATTGGGAGGTTTTCATTTGACGAAATTTTTTTATCACGCATAATTTTGGTGAAAACTGGGGATAATCTATTAAAAAATCGCGCCATTTCCCGGGTTCCTGTCCCTTTTTGGGGGCCAGCAAAACACTTTAGAGAATAAGCAGGGTGAGCTGTGGGCGATCTGACTGGGATGTGTAGGGTTTTGATTGGCTGGAAAAATCCTACCTCATTTACATAAATAGCCCTTCCTTTTACATCAGTGTGTCTCTGTTCTCATAAAGCAGGAGTGTAGTCACTTTCTCCTCAATACAACTCACGACACATTTTTCCTTTTTCACACAACAACTAAGCTTTTTTGTGGAACATTGAAACCCGGTAGATTTGAGAATTTCAGTTTTTTATTTAGTTTTGGCGAGAATTTGAAAAAAACATCTAGCGCGTACAGCCGCGGGGGGGGAGGGGTGCGGGGGGAACACAACAGACAGGCAGGCAAGCTTTTTTAAAGAAGTGGGTATTGTCATCCAGACTGCTTGACCCTCTTTTTAAATGCTTTTTTATTTCCATTTTTTGCCAGTTTTTGTGAAAATTTTCCTTGATTTTGTACAGCCTATACTTAATTAGGAACGATCTTTTTTAGTAACTGCAGGTGTATTTGATAGGTGCAAAACCACCTTTTTATTATTGTACACAATTTAATTAGTTTTTTTTTTCACTTTTGGCAGCCCAATTTTTTTTTTTAAAGACCCACTTTTTTACTTCAAAAGGTACGAACTTTTCTAGTCACCCGCAGGTGTTTTTTATAGGGGCAAAAACCCCCTTTTATTTTCCTACACAATTTAAATTTGTTTTTTTTCATTTGGGGCAGGCCAGTTTTGTTGAAAGACCCATCTTGTACTTATATTACCATACAGAAAA
>JAODAL010032342.1:0-47079 GCA_025379985.1 Phyllomedusa bahiana
AAAGGAATACAAGAAAAAAAGTAGCGTGTGGTGTAAACATGTACTAGGGGAAAATGAATATTCAGAATGGTAACATTCACATCAAATTTCTGGTCCCCATTCGTGGTATGTATTAGGATATCATGAAAAATTTCCCCCTTGTTGATACTAAAACAAAGCTGTGATATTGCCATATTGCCCCATTTACTGAACATACTGTATATGGTTTGTTCAATGGACAGTGCTGCGGAATATGTTGGCGCTATAGAAATAAAGATTATTATTATTATTATTATGGACACAAAGGGCGACATGTATGAAGATCGGCGCATCGAAGCGCCGGTTTTCATGTTTTTTTCTGTGAACACTGCACGATTATGTCGGAGCACCCGAGTGCACTCGCATACATGTCGGAGTGTAAAGTTCCCTGCGCCTCAGTCAGGATAGTGTGTGAGGCGCAATTGTCGGAACGTTAGCACAGATTTAAACAATGATAGTAAGTTTAGAGACAGGACTTGGAAAAGTCGCACAGCCGAAAAATCATGAAGCATGTTAGGAATAAGCAAGAAAATTAGTATTTTTTTCTTCTTTCACCTTTATTTTATTGTTAGTATATACATCAAGAGCCAGCACAGCACAGGTTTTGCTGGGACCTGTGGTCTCCAAGCAGTGTAGTTTTCTATGTTCCCGGGCTAGTTTGGTCGTATTTACGTTACGTAATTTACATCTGGAAAATTACATGAATCACCAATCAGGCTTAACAAATAATGAAGCAGTTTAGTTTACTCTCTCTGATACCAATGGAAAATCTGGATGTAATTGGCGGATTTAAATGACGGACGTAATTTTACGAAAATCCGAGATGATTTGCGGAATGCGAAGTAGACATATGGACTATTTACGTCCGCAAATACAGCCGATTTTCCAGTGGTATTTAATTTGTTAAGTCAGATAGTTGAAATTATATTCGTTTTACAGAAATTGCAGAGACATACATGTGCAGTCTGTTAAATAAACCCGACACTAAGCCCTGAGGGAACATAAGAATCTGGGAGTAGACCACCAGGTCACCAGCACGGACTGTGCTCCCTTGCTGGCTCTTCGCCTCCCGTCATATACTAAATAGAATGTAAAGGTGAAGAAAAACGAAGAAAAATATATCATAATTTTTTGGGGAAAAAGGCACACTAATTAACATCATGTAGACAACATTGATCATCGTGGTCGTATTTAATGTTAAATTAGTTTAATTTTTTCTGTATTTTTAAGACCTTTTATAGCTAATATTTCTTTCGCTTTTGAGAAATCTTATGAGAGATTTCGCTTAAATTTTAAATGCCCGATTCACACTTTTATTCATTACATTGAAATCAATTCTATTCAACTTTGATATTTCTATCTATATACCAGTATATTAATTTTATAGAACTCTTATATAGACACGTCCTTGCCCTGCTACAAAACACCATTGACTGTCGTCCGCTGTCTCTGACATCATGTCCTCTCTTCATCATCCAAAATAAACCTCACCCAGAAAAGAATTGCTTGTTTCCCCCCCATAGACTAACCAGAACCCCATCAATGCTATTTCTCTCCAGTGTGGTGGCTATCACCATAAGACTCCTATATGAGACTAGCAGGCCCGCTGTCTTGGGGTTTATTCATAAGACTCCGATATGACCTTCACCCACATATCCAAGCACATGCCGCAGATCCTGTCACTTGCTAGAACATCTCAGAATCCGTTCCTTTTCTCACTGTGGAGAAAACAACTCCAAACTCTGCATTGTTGCTCTTATTTCAAATCTCGTCTTGACTACTGTAACTCCTTTGCTCTCCTCTCTCCATGTCTATCCTGAACTGCAGCCCATGCCCAGGCTTGTCTTTTTTTTCCAGTGTATAAACTGATGCCTCTACCCTGTGTCACTCGCTGCACTGGTTGCCATCCAGTACGACTAGATTACAGTGCAGTAAAATCATCACTTTCACCCATAAAGCTGACTCCCTAGAGAGGCTGCACCCCCTTACATCTCCTCCCTCATCTCTGTCTACCTCCCCTGCGCTCGTCTCGCTCAGCTACGGACATATCAAACTACGGGACTACAGAATCATCGCGAACCTCCCATGCCATGTTCTTTAAGATTGTTTGACGTGCTGCACCATGTCTCGTGGATATATCCTACCACGTACCATCAGGCATCAATCCCAGCCTTTAGTAGTTCTTAAGAGTGTCCTGAAAAAACATTCCTCAGGCAGCCGTACCTAAACCCCTAATTGGTAACCCACACTTCATATCACAGACAATTTATGTCACGCTTCCTCACACAAGGCACTCACTGACGGTAACTTATCTGTATTTATTAGCATGTAACAGTTCATCTGGTGGCAGGTTCACCAAATCTTTATTTAAACTTCCGCATATTTATATAACATGGCTGGGCCATTGTAATTTAGCCTACTTCTCCCGCCCTTGGTTTCCCCCAGGAAACCCTCTTAGATTGTGTAAGCTCTTGTCAGAGCAGGGCCCTCACACCTTGATGTCGCTCACTCGCCTGTAGTAGTTTTACAGTGGTATTGTCTGTATTTTGTCCTGTAATCCTAGTTACCCCTCTAGGATTGTTAAAGGTGCTGCGAATTTTTGTTTGGTCGCTTATATAAATATAGATTATTATTAAATTATTATTATTATTATTGTTACTGTACTGTAGATAATGTATTGTATTGCCCTTACAATAAGTTCTAGGCTTCGACTGTGCCTCCTCCGACTCAGGTAGGACCGGAGGTCTGCCTAGGTCGGAGCTGTATATGGCTCTCATTTATGCCGACTCGGTATTCATAAATGCGTCGCGTGAGTTATTGCGAATCTCGGTGCTTCCCGCACTAGAATGCCCACAGCAGCTCCCCTTCATGATTGATGGGCCTCCGACATAATTAAGTGAAGGATGAGCCTAACAGCGCAATCCTGCGGTTACAGACAGCCGCGGCTTGTCTCGCAATGGTGAGACTCAGTAAAACTGAAAAAGTCTAAAATCACGATCATACATGTCGCCCAAAAGCTTAGAAGCCCAGGCCTTTAGTTACCAACTCTACAAAACAATAATTAGTATTGAATAGTTAAATAAGAGCTCAAATTATACGCTCAAATGAAAACGTTTTTCCATATACACACACAATCCTACTGCCCCCCTTCCATAATCTCTTACACCCAATTTCACACAAAATCCCCTATCACCTCCCCATTATTATCATAACCCCCAAGACTAACCTCACCCCCCAAATCCTCCACCAAAATAAACACCCACCACAAACTAAGATACTAAAAGAACCCCCAAAAATGATAATCAACACACACACCCATCACACATAACACCTCCTAACATAAACTTTTTTACACTATACAACCAATCCAACTAATATAATTCAAACCCAACTACCATACCAACCAACCCTTTCATCCTTAAGTCCCCACCCCAAATATACCCCAAAACACATCCCGTCACAACAACTCCCAACAAACACAACATCCCCACACCTAACCCAAACCTTGAGTCTACTAACTACCACCCCCATCTTCACACTCTCAACACTCCCCCACACCACCAACCCTCCACATCCCACCCCTAAACTCATCATTTCTCTCCATCCTCCTCCCCCCAAACTACACCTACACTACCATATCTCACACTAAACAACCCCAATGTCAAATGTTAAAAATCAAAATTAAAAAGACCAATACCATCTATATACCTACAACTCTCTATATAACTAAGTTAACGATATCCTCCCTATCAACTACATGAAATCTTATCAAACCTTACAATACCTTCTAAAAACCCCTCATACAAACAGTACCATTAACAATTATCAATAATAAAAATACAGTCTCACACACCAACCAATAACTAAATTAATAAATTATGTCCAATATTCTACCTTAATCTCATCAACATATAAAAAAAAAAAAACCCCCCGACCCATATCAATACACACTTTCTCTCACACATAAAACACTAACTCAGACCTACAACCACCACACCTAGTACCAAATTCCCCCCACAAACCCTACAATTAATCAAAAATACCCACCCACATACTAACCCATGCACCATCCCAAATAAACCCACACACTGTTCACGCCCTTCCCTTAAAAATAACCACACACCAACAAAAACCCTACCAAAAAATTTAAAATTGGTCCTCCAGATAAAATAACAACAACTACTTATACAACAACCCACAAAAAACCAAAAAACGCACCATAAAATACCATCTAAAAACATACCAAAAAAATATATGATAATAAACCACTCCATTCTAAATACCCAATACCTCAATAATTCTATAACCGCTTTCTCATCCATTACCCTTTAAATCCAATCGTTCCCACAGTACAAATCGCTCAATCTCAACACATTTATCAAAAACCTCATCATCAACACCATCCTCCCACCTTCTACGAGCTTCTCCATCCATTCCCTTCACCCTCTTCTCACACAACAAATAAATATCTCACCAATTTTCTCAACATACACATACATATACCGCATTCAGACCAAATCTTATACTTGCTATATAATCTCACCCATCACATCTCCTAGCTTAACCTTTACTCCCACATCTACACCTTCCCCTTCTGCGCCCCCACCTCATCACCCAACACAATTCTACACCCACAAAGAAACACTCAACAACTTACTGTACATTTCTCAACCCCTAGTCTCTCCTGTTGCTTGCTGTCAACATATCAACCTTACATAGCAAACCTCTAAATTCACTTATTACCAGTCCATATCTATATTACCCCACTACATACACAACTATACTATCACCCCACCGCCACCCCATTACACCACATCCTTTTACCTTCTTTCTCCAACAACTTACACCAATCCATCTACTCTGAAAACCAACCCTACCACCCAAAACCCCATACATTAAAAACCATCAATAGAAAAATATAATACCCTACCAAATCCAAACAAAACTCATAACCATAACATCTAATAAACAAACAAATAGTAATCCTATCCCACCTACCTGTCACAATTAAAAACATCACCTTAATATTCACTCTTTCTCTCCTGTCTCCACACACACCAATTATGTAACAAATCAAAATTCTCATCAAAACACCTAACCACTATCACTACCCTACATACCTTCCAACACCATATCTGTTTACACCCAAACCTCATAACTCTCAAATTACCATAAACCGAACATAACCTCAATATCAAACCTACCAGTGACACAATCCCCATCCCCCTGTCCCATCCCAATTGTCGACCCTTCCCATCACGTGTCCCCCAAACTATGTACCTCCCCAACTGCCTGTCCACTACATCTGAAAAGTACCTGATGAAAAAACAGATGTCAGAAACATAGAACCCTACCTTTTTTACACCATACAAAGAAAACTACATTCGCACCACTTTTATAATCGAACAAGACACCCTCCTCTAAAAAATATGTATATATGTGCCAATATTAAAGTTATCCATCTCACTTACTATCTACAAAATGTATATTACCATCGTGAGTATGTACCTCGTAATTGCCTCTCCTGTGTTCCACATTTATTACCCATACATCCTCTCATTCAGTCACCCCATTCATGTGAACTCCCACTCAAATACCTATACCCCCACACATTGAACCCCATATTACATGATCATAATACCAATAACTCATATCAACCCTAAAGAAATCTACTCAAAGTGTGATCTCACAAAACTATATACAGTCATAACAATATATTAAATATTGTATCCCTCCCACCATCCACACAACAATATTCTCCAACCCCCTTCCCATCAATCTACCCTCTAAACTTCTATAACCCCCATAACCAGAAACAAAAATATAACCCATTAACGCACCCTTGTCCCCATTACCCTCCCCCAACCACCACATACTCAACAACCTACCCAAACCTAAGAAAAGAAAAATAGTGTATCCCACAACAATCAAAAATTCCCATATCCTAACCCCATTCCAAACCCCCTCATACCCAAATCAATCAAACCCAACATTGTCCATCCCAAACCTCCCCCTTACGCAAAACTAAATTTCAACTAACCAGACCCCCTCCCACCCTATCCCACCAAAATCAAGAATAACACACAAATATATCTACTCCTATTTCAATACCTGTGCCATACAGATATACCATATAAGTCCATAACCAACATACGCCTGTGTGTTATATAGTCTACCGTCAGACTCCCAATATAATGTGTGCCGTAACAAACCGTGACCACCTACCATAACAATATTGTGTATCCCCCCCCACACAATAAGTCCAACATGCACTGACGCCTGTAGTAGAGCACAATAAGTCAGCGCCACAAACAGTGTTAATACTAACAATCCTAGATCCTCTCTCAACTCCACTCACAATAAAACCCAACAAAGGTGAATCCAAAAACCCCATCTAACATAGAAAAAAGCTACTTGATCCACACACAAAACCATCAACACATATCTCCCATCCCAAAATACCAGCTCTACACCACTACATTATAAACAAGATAATACACTACATCCAATAATCGTAACCCCCAAAACAACTCAATAATATAGAAATCATATAGAGTATAATACCCAAACATGTCCACAGAAGACCCCCCAAAACCACAGATACATAAGATTGAAAATCAACCTTCCATAAGCCACCTTGGTGAAACTATGTTCATAATACAGTACTCAATACAATCCAACCTACCTACCCGTAGAGAATGATAGTCAATTCAGAATAATAAGAAGAGATATCCACTATCAATACTAATTATAGATAGTGATGATAAATATAAGTATAAATCATATAGATATATATCTAAACAAGACTCAAACATATATCCCAAATTCTATGACATACCATTATCTCGTACCACTAATTAGCAGCGCTATATACACAAGATAGATATACTATCTCAACACATATAAATAAGAAAAACATGTACTACCTAATATACAATAGAAATACATAACCAGAGCTTATAACATCCTGATGCAATATCACAACTATCCTTTCCGTGACCTCCATAACCACAAAGTTGACTCCAATAAAAAACACATGAGATAATCCATTCCATAAACCCAATCTCCACGAGAGACAACTCATACCACAAGTATCACCCAACACCAAATAATATAAATTAAACCCAATAATACCTCCAAAATATCAATACAAAGACAACCATCATCAAACACAATATAATTGGTATCCTACAGATAATCAATTAACCCCACCCAACCTCCCATAGAAAAAAACATACCCAAAAACAGAAACCATACAATTCACATATATTAACACTTTAAATAACAACCAACATCATCCAACACCATACCAACATACATATTCCACATCAAACATACATCATCAAATTTACCTATATTATACCCCCATCTCTCACACCTCCACTTACATACATCCAATACACCATAGGATCCACCATAATTTTTTCACAATCCAATTTTGAATCAACCAATCACATACATGAGTAAACCTATATACCTATACACCACCAAACAACACAATGTCACTTCTTAAATATCAACAACCATTCCCCAAATTACATAACATTTACACCAACTCACACACACCTATACACAACCCTATCGCTTCTAACATACCATACCATTACACATAATACATCCAACATCCAAAACAAACCATAACCCTACTAATAACAAAATTTAAAAATAAAACACCATACCTATAGTCTTAATCCCTTCAAACCCCATCACCCCCGACTAGATCACTAAAATACAACAAAAAATCAAAACATACCAATCCCCATTCACATCCACATTCAAACATCAAAACTACCCATCCATCCCTACACTAGTATGACATTTTATATGAAACCAAAACCCAATTTAGCCTCCATCTACATATCTCATTAGAATTTTTCCTTTCCAACAACACAACACCTATTAAATACATTTTTGTCACACACAATAAAAAATTTTCTCAAAAGAACAAATATCCTACAACCATTCTTAATAACACATGGATCCATCAACAAAAAACATACATTAACCTACTAACTTCCTTACACTATAATCTACACCACATAACTTAATGTGTGTAATAACTAATACATAACCCCAACCTAATTCATTACAATAACCTTACACACATCCACTATAGACATATACACAATTCAAACTTACCCCTCTTCTTTGTCCTTATCATGACAACTAACTTACCGTCACCCACCTTAGAGATATAATTATATATCAAGATTCACTCATACCTCAACAATAGATAACTAAGAGAGGACGAATATGAATGAATAGTTAACCATACAACCAACTCTAGAAGACCATTTCAAAAACTCTAACTTAAACCTCACTACAGACCATTCCAGATAATAAGAAATACTCAGTTTATAGAACCTCACACATCCTTTATTAAAAAATAAATGAGAAAACCTCACATACACCTTCCTTAGAATACCGATCACTTAACCTATCCACCACACATTCTGTAAACACTCACTTACCTCCACCCCATCTTCTTACATATATATCAATGACACATCACCCATATTCTTACAAACTCAATAGACCCTCACCCCTATCTTCCTTCAAACATAATTACCCTCACATCACATTCCTTACAAACTCACTACCATCACCCAGTCTTCATAGTATAACACTCTTACCCTCACCCCACATTCAGACACATAAATCAATTAAAACCTCACCCCACATTCTCATTAAACACTTACTAACTTTGTCACCATCCTCATTACATACTAACTCCTCAACCCCCCGTCCTGACCACAATCACTAAATTCCACCCACCCTTCTTTAACTACTAACCTCATGCCCCACCATTCATATTAAACACTAACTTTCAAAACCACCTTCATTACAACACTAACAAAACTTCACCAACCCTCTTACACACTCACTAAAATTATAAAAGGACCTCCTGATCACTTGATATAACAAGATCAAACTGATGTATAAACATGAGACTAAGAGTACAAAGATATATAAATATACTTATAATACCACTTCAATAATAGACACTGAAACCATTACTGAATGTAAACATGTTCTTACAAAAAATACTAGATAGTATACTAACATTACCTTACACTCTGTCACTAACTTGTATATACCCCAAGAGACATGAGTACATTAGAAACATGTATACTCGTAAGTATGATCAACCCTAGTGATATTCAGCAGAAACTTTACGAGAGTATCCACCTTCCTTTATATAAAAACTATAAGATTATAGTATAGAGTCCCCTTTACTACTAGTAACAGATGAATAGTAAGACTGAGTATTAGAAATTAGATCACACTAGTAAATATTGAGATATTGCACAATAGTAATAGAGATGAGAATACACCATAGAGATTAGAGATAGAATAGAAGAAGAAAACAGAATAAGTAGACCTGTTCACTATTAACATAAGATATAATATATTATTATAAATACCTTCCAAGATAGATAATATGATATACATTAAAATATATAACACCCTCATAGACCGAGATAAAAACAGTAAATAGTAGATGTAAACCTGACTAGAGAAAATATAATCATAATAAATTGAGAGAGAGTAGACCCTCTCCTTTGTGACATAGATATGAAACACCTAGATACATCATGAGATGATACAACCCAGATCAACAATCTACATTAATTATACCAACACCCTGTCAAAGAGACTAAGAACCATATGTAAATTTAGTGATACACCTACTGATAATAGAGTCAAAAAAGAAGATATATATATATACCCCTATACACAAGATATAAATAAAGACTTGAGTAGAGAGAAGATACTACATACAATGAGTCAAGTAAAAAGACACTTACATTATATAACCCCACAGACAAAGGATAGTCATATAGACATAGAGAAAAGACAAGAAAAGAAAAAAATAAAAAAAAAAAAGTAGAGATATACCATACCTGAAATAGATGAACAAATAGAGATGACCTGGATGTAATAGACCAGAGATATTATATAGACATTAATATAAGTAGAGACCACATCATGGCTCCTAGTCATTAAATAATACTCAGTTGTAAAAGAACAATTCACTTAAAATCTCTGAACTTACAAGAGTATGAAAGAGAACCATAAGGGACATACAAAAGAGATACAGAATTAAGAGACACTTGAATGTAAGAGACACTAAGTATAATCAATAGAATAGACCAGAGATGAGAAAAAAATACCTCATATTGAAGTGACAACTAACTAAACCTGATAATGTATAACCCATAAGACCAGTAAAAGATAACAAGACATAGACATAAGAGTGTAAGATAGAAGAAAAGTATTTCACTTCCTTAAAACAATACATAGAGCAATATAGACCCATACATTATAAAGTGATAAATAATAGATCTATACATTTAGAGAGATGATGACACCTCATGATCCAAAGAGTTAAGAAACATATAATAAATTTAGCTCGTCACAACCTATGAACCTTGACTATATAAGACAATTCATTTGAGAGAGAGACTACCATAGTGATATTAAAGATATATAATACCTAGAGTTATAGATTAACAACCCCTGAGACCTTAAACTAGCAAAAGAAAAACTAGATTTGAGATAGACCCACACCGAGAAAAAGAGATTAAATACTATCTTAGATAAGAAGACCACAATATGACTAGCAAACTCATCAACTAACAGTTTTAAACACTTATATATAGACCTATAATAAAACTAGAATTAAACATACAACAAATAGTAGACAGAGAGACAGAATCAATGATAAAAGTTGTATGAGAACATCAGTTTTAAATTAATAGAATAACTAATAGAGAAACACATACCACCATCTGATGTTACAAATAAACAAATGTCAATTACATCTCAACACCAATCTATACTAGAGAATATATCAAATGATACACTAGTAGAGAACATAGACACAGACATCAGACCGGACCATTGACACTCTGTTATAATGAGTACCACTCACAACCATTACACGATAATAGAGATAGATAGACTAGCAGAATAGTTTGATAGACAGAATCTATACTAGTTATAAAAGATAAATTATAGTGTGACAACCCCCCTATACCTTAACAAAGAAGACCGAGAACTGAGCTCATCACAATAAATATTAGACATAGTATATCTTAATAATCCTTCAGATCCCAATACATATAGTAATTGAAAAAAGACAATGAGAACAAAGATCAACCAAATACAAAAGACCTTCGACACACAATTCATGATCAACCACTAGACTATACCAGATGTGACACACTAAATAACATCCGTCATTATAATATAGCTATTAGAATAAGATTATGTAAAGTAACCATATTGTCATAGTTGAGAATAGATAGATTGATACACGAGTATGAGAGAGAACCCATATTAATTGATAATATATAATGATATAAGAGTAGAGACTGAGAAAAAATAAAAAGAAAAATAGAACAAAGAAACCATGTGTCATATAAAAGAAGAAAATAGTAGAATGAGTCTAGTATACACCTCCACACCTCCAATAATGAAAAAAATCTAAATAAGAGTATAGATAGAGAGACCCCATGATCTTAGACTAATCTCAGAGATGATTAGAGTAAGAGAGACCCTGTGTAAATAGAACACGTCTAACGTATATAGATAATACACTCCCCTTCACAGTAATATGATCATAGATTAACTTGATTAATATACAACATGAGCCTATGTAATAAATATAGTTAAGTTTGATATGATACCCCCTAGATCAATTAGTAACAAATAAGAGATCTTATGTATTCCCCATTGTCATCAGATCACACAGAACTTGTGTTAATAGATACACCGGTACGACTAAAGAAATAGAATAACTGTGAGAGAAAATACACATCTTATCCTGAGAACAGACATATTAAAAAATAACATAGAGATATTATAAGAGACACCACGAGAACATTGAGAAACAATAACAGAGTAAGTATATCCATAGAGTCCATTATTAGAATAAATAGACATGTGTAATATAGAACACCATGTGGCAATTGAAAATGAAACTAAATAGATCATATAAAATAATACCTTCTAAATTACACAAAAGTAAGAATAAATAAGACATCAGTAGTACACAAGAGAATATATATAAATCTAGTATATTTAGTATAACACTCCAGATATATATATCGAAGTAGTACATATTGTATGAGACATACTACATACTAGTATAAGATAATACTGAACATTAATATAAAAAAAAATGAAACAACTTGTGATTAACATACAAAAAGATAGATGAAAGTAGACCACCAAGAGAATAAGATGAAGACAAATAGATAGATCCTGAGAGAAATACCACTATTGACATATAGATAAAAGACAGACAAGTACAGTGTATAATTCCACAAGGTAAAGATAGAAAAAAGATGATTTATAAGATTAAAAAAAATAGAGAAGTCCACATTCATATTTAATATAAATATATGATAAAAATATAACCTCCGTTATATGGTCAAAAAATTCAATATAGAAAAATAAGAATGACTTATGTAAATTAAAAAGATAGAGAATATTTAGAAAAAAAGAGCCCCCTTTACACAGAGTAGTCAGATTCAATAATATAGAGTTAGATAGACATAATGATAATTAGAATATTATTACCTAGTATAAAGAGAATACTACCTGAGTCATATAATATAGTACACTAACTTAGTATAGACACCCCAATTAAATATTGAATATAAACTAGAGAGATAAGAAACAATCATCATATTGAGTGACATTAAACTATAATGTATAAAAAACTAGTATGATAAGAATAATACCTAAGTAATATGAGAAGAGTATAAGTAAGATAGTGAGAACATCATACCACCAGACAGAGTATATTAAACTGTTCAGATAAGAGAAAAGAAGAATGATACCACAATAGGAACTAGTCAATTATATGAGAATACATAGAAAAAATTAATATATATATTGTACATAAAAGTTTGATAAACACATCGGAAATAGAGATAAATGAGAACATCTACATATTGACCTGATAAAGATGATGAAATACTATATTGAGTGAGAGACACTCCCCATAGAGATGTACAAAATATATAAACTAGATGATTCCCCATCAGAAACATATATCAACATCTAATCTATTCATACTAAATATAGATCATATACAGACACCCATAGAGGCATAGAGAATAACTCCCTACCAACACAACTGAAATAAAAAAAAAACCTAAAATGCAATAATCATCTGACAGCACGCCCAAAAACAGAATACATGACTTGTATGATAATTATAAACCAATAATACAGAGTGATATACTAAAGAAGAAATATATATAGTAGACTACTCATAATCCAGACATCAGTAGACCATTTAACAAGTCTCATAATACAATCAGTAAATCATTAGAGAATTAGTCATCTCAAGATATAAACATACAGAGAATCCTAAGTCCAGTATTGAGATAGTGATGTATATATCTTCAGCTGAAAGAGAGATACAAGTGATTAGTACATACTCTAGAGACAATGACATACTCTTAAAATCCCCTACAAGAATATAGATACAGAGAATAGTATCTCAGGATTATAGAGAGAGATAACTAGAATAGAATATACATGTAGATAATAAATTTAGAACAGTTAATTTTATGAAATTAAGAGAGATATACTAACCGACTAATACACAGATAGTTACATTTATAGAGAGAGAGATATAATGAAATAATTGACATAAAGATAGATATGAGTGATTGACATCAGAAACTTTTATATGAGAATAGAGAGAGAGAAGATGTAGCAACTGAAAGAGATAGAGTGAACTGAGAGAGAGAGTAATGATGAGTTTTAAGCTCTAGATAGAAAACATAGCATGTCTCCTATCAAAGATGATCATGACAACTAATAGAGAAGGTACATGTGACTGCCACTGAATCACTTTTCAAGATAAGATTAAATGTAGAAAATAAGTGTTTTCCTATATTGTAGACTAAGTAAAACACCAAAGATTATGATAATTAATAAATCATATAGACTCAATATAGTGATATTATGATAGTAAAAGCAGAGAGAGGATATAGCATTGACATAAGTGGAATATGATTGACAGAATTTTGTTATAGAACATAATGAGAGATAGATTACTAGAAGATTATAATATGAGATAAATAGAGAGATTTCATCTACAATGTAGTAGATAAAATACCAGTAATAGATTCATGTCTGAATATAAATCCATAACTATAAGAGACCTCCTTTATCCAGAAAAGGGAGTAATCAATAGATCTATTTAGAAGAGTAAGAGTTGTTAATACATCTAGACTAAGATATAAGATAGACTAGAGTGTGTCAAAATGAAATGATCAATAGTATCGAATAGTGACTCATAGACTACTATCAGTTGAGATAATATATATAATGGTATATATTATCACTAGTCTATATCTATATAACAACTACGTAGACATTATATAGAGAGAGATCACTGTACAACCGAAACGTCTACTGAAATAAAGTCAAGATCTGATATAGATCGCTCAAATAATACAACCCAGAGAACATAATTTTGCGACGTACGAAAGAGAGATCAGCAGTCATCTAATATAAGAATATAGACATAGAGAGTAATACAGAGTATCCCTAGTAGGGAGCTAAATTGTAAGTGAGTATTGTTGTGAAGAGGATAGAGATAAATAATTAGTGCATAGACTATGAATTATATAGTCTGACAGAGGTGAATAAGATGGTAGAGAGAGTCTAGAGCTTTAATCTCAATATATATAGATATGTGAGTGATAGGTGATGCATATACTGTGAAGTGATGAACAGAATTAGGATACAACAATAAATCGGATAATGTACTATAGATCTCTCGAGATATGCTGAAAGAAATACGTTCACAGCCCATAGAAAGTAGATCATTGAGTTAGTTACTCGGAGAGACTCAGATCGCTAGAAGATCGTAGAAATGAATACTGATATCAAGATAAAGGCCTAGATCATCAGAGCCCTCTCTCATACTATTACTATATGATAAAGAACTCTCGATAGAGCACGAGATAATTCGATCACGAATATAAATGATACTGAGATACCTATGATATATACAGTGTAGACGAGAGAATAAAGTGAATGATCGAGAGAAGAGAGAGAACCTCGAGCTGGAAAGAGAAAGAGGAAAGATGAGAGAGAAATATCCATGAGGAGGTCTTATGAGATAGTGAGAGAAAAAATGATAAGCGTACGGTAAAGAGAGGTAATAACGACATGAATTACATAGAGAAGAATAGGTAGAGCGATGTAGAGACCGCCTTAGACGATAAGATATGCCAGTAATAATATGAGTAGCCCATAGTGAAATAAGTACCCTAATACTAAGTCATGAATAAAGTATACATGAAGTTCGAGATTGATATATGATAAGATTACATTATACTGTTCCCAAGAGGACACTAATAGATGGAGAGCTAGTGAACATATAAGACTGTGTAATAATTCTATATAAAAAAATGATAGAAGATACTAGTATTAGATTTATAGGATAAAAGAAAAGATGATAGCAAGAAAAACTCTCCAATACTCAAAATAAGAGGGATAGAATACTATATACTGAAATATATAATATCCCAGCAGAAAGTATGTCCGAAGAGAGGTGTGTATGTAGTCAGAATACTCTCAGGTATAATACTGCAACGAAAAGAAGAAAAAATAAAACAGTGACTTATACATCGTGAGATTTGTCTAATGTGAATCTACATGATAGAGCCATGATTCAATATAGATAGTATATCCCGCATAGATAAATAGTAGAGATAAGTGATATAAAGTATGAGAGTACTAGGTAAAGAGGAGAGATGAAAATTGAGAGAATAATATAAAAAGAATATGTACATAGTTTATGTAGTGCAGAAATGATACACAATAAATTTATTACTGATTTTTCCAATCAGTGCTTCTAGAGTGAGTGAAAGAGACTCTGAAAGATCTTCAAAGTATATCTTTCCATTTTTTGATCAGATTTTTTGTATGCATAAACTGTCGATAGAAAGAGATACTCTAGAAGGAGAGAAATCAATATAGTAGTGAGAAGTATTATGTAGATAGTAGTGTAAATTTTTTTTTTGTCATAGTAGTTGTCTTATGAGTGACTTTGCTATCTGTCTTAGTAACAAGAATTCAAAACCAAGAAAATCAAAGTACAATGTGGTTCGGATTTGTCACATATTAATACTAGGAGGGATTAATGTATCAGCTAGAAAGGTATTAAAGAAAAAATACAAGGCTGGCATAACCATACGCTGTCAATAGACCTCATAAAACCAAAAAACCTGTAACTACATCTGATCTTTTCTGAAGAGTCAAGTGATGACCCTTTTAGGAAAAGATAATTAGTCATAGATTAATAGTAGTAGTACTACTCACTATTATATACCCCACTATAGAACATGAGATATTTTGCCATAATCAATGTCCACAACCCCCCTCTCTCCTATCCTACCCCTCCCCCCCCCCCCCTCACCCCCCCACCCTTCCCCCGCTTGAGGTCCCATGTGCAGGTTTTAGAAGGTTTTGGCTGTGACACTAAACTGTTATACATATGACCATCTTTTTGCTGGTATTTGTTTATTCAAAATACAATCCTAATTCCCAAAAAGTTGGATGTAATGTAAAGAAAACAAGAATCACATGATTTGGAAATCTCTTATGTTTTATTCCCAACAGAATTAAACATTTTTCAATTTCATTTGAAAAAAAAATAACTCATTTAGAGACTGATAGTAAGAACACATTACGAAAATATTGGAACAAGGATAACAAAAGGCTGGAAAAGTAACAGGTACTAATGCAAAACCGTAAGGTCTCATTTTCAACTTAGTCACATGATTGTGTATAAAAACAGCATGTCAGAGAGGCAGAGTCCCTCAGAAGCAAGATAGTCAGAGGTTCACCAATCTTTTATAAACGGTCTAAAAATTGTGAAGCAAACATGTGAAGCAATTTAAAAAAATGTTCCTTAACATATTTGAATATCCCTGTATTTTTGAATATATACAGTACATATTATCATAAAAAGATTAGGAGAATCTAGAGAAATTCATGTGTACGGGAGATAATGGGCCAGCGATGGTCAAAGAAATGGATGCTCATAGATTCTAACAGCCCTCAAGGTATAGCCAACTGCATTGAAGAACAGGCATGATTCAATCGATGACACCTTCAAGAAAATAGTTCACAATACAAAGATAATGTTGCAAAAGATCAATTTATCACTATAAAACTACATTTATTACTCCCGACAGAATGAGTTTTATAGTGATATGATAAAGTTGATCTTTTGGCACATTTTTTGTATGTGTGACTGATGATGGCCTAAAATTTTTTTGAAGGTGCATAAGGTGTGGTGGTTGTGGGGGGGGGGGGGGGGGGGGGATACCGCCCCCCTAGTGTTGGTAACTATCTTAGATGAATTTTGTTATTAGAATAAAGATGTAGTATTGTGTTTTGATGGATATTTCTCATTTCATATGTCATAATAGTTCCAACTGAACATGTGCTTGTCAGAAGAGTACTTTACAGAAATCATTGTCTGTGGAGCATGTTAGCCATCAGAATAGAGACAAATCAGAGTTAAAGATCATCATGCAAACAAGAAGCCATATATCAACACAATCTAGAATAATGCTGATTTAAAATGGACTGAAGGAAAAACTCTTCTGTGGTTAGTTGAATCAAAATTTTAAATTCTTAATGAAAACCATGGACATTATATCCAGCAGACTCAAGAGGATAAAGACGATCCAGCTTGTTAACACTGTACGGCTTAAAAGGCTGCATCTGATGGTAAAGGATGCTTATATATCCTGAAAGACACTATCAATACTGAGCAGTACTGTATATAAAGGTTTTATAACAACATATGCTCTCATCTAGAGAACATCTATTTCAGGGAATGTCTTGCATATTTAAGTAAGAAAATGCAAACTCACATACTGCATCCATCGCACCAGCATGGCTTCACAGGAGAAGGGTTTGAGTGCTGAACTGGCTGCCTGGCTACCAGACATTTCACCGATAGAAAACATTTTGCACATTATGAAACCAAAAAATCCGGTGAAGATGCAGGACTGTTGAGCTGCTATAATCCTACATAAGACAAGAACTGGACAAAATTCCTCTCCCAAAACTACAAAAAAATTGTCTCCTCACTTCCCTAACATTCAGAGACTAGTGTACATAGAAGATGGAGAACTATACAATGGTAGACATAGCCCTATCCAAAATATTTTAAGATGTGTTGCTGCCATCATTTTCAAGTTAATTCTTTCAAATGAAAGGGAAGAATGTTTAACTTTCACAACTGATATGTGTTCTATGTTTTTTTGTGAATTAGTTATTTCCAAACCATTGCATTCCATTTTTCTTTGGAACTTGGATTTTACTTACTGTTGGTTATCTGCTAGTGAGTGATAACTCAGGAGTTTTTCTTGTAGAGTATAACAAGGATTTTGGGGTTATATTTTGAAAATGTAAGGAATCCAGTAAAAGCTAAGAAGAACATTTCATTGTACATAATGGGAAGGCAACCTTGTTGAGAAGAAGATCTGATGTAATTATACAAAAGGCACTTATGATCACGGCCGAACTGGGACTAAAACAATAGATATTTGGGGCCTCTTACATAGGTAGGTATTTAGAACCCCCTGTAGGTAGGTATATAGGGTCCCCAGTATGTAGGTAAGTATGTAGGACCCCCTAGTAGGTAGGTATATAGGGCCCCAAGTAAGGTAAGGTAACCTCGGTATGGTTAGCTTGGAATGTCTGCAGTCAGTGGCAAGCTGAGTCAGGGGGCAAAAACTGGATTCAGTTCTATTCACATAATTTGGATGCAGTCACAACTAAAAAAAATATATTTTTTACTAAATTAAATAAAATTAATTTTAATCAGTTCTCGCTGGGACCTGAGGTGCGTGAAGCAAAAATTTATATAGCGTTTCTATTCATGAATGCTTTCTTTAGCTTTTATTTTATTTTCTAGCTGTGGTGATATGTTTGAAATAATGAAATGCTACAATAACTTGTAACTACCCCAATGAAAAAAAGGCTTTTCTACCGTGTTTTTCCCCGATAGTAAAAACAGCGTTTCCCCACATTCTTTTTACCCCCAAAGTCCAGTATGTTTCTTTCGGGGTTGTCTTATATGGGCGGTTAGGGCCAGCTGTTAGAAGGTATAGGGTCGGGTGTAGGCAGGTTTTTGGGCCAGCTGAGACAGGGTTGGGCCAGTGTAGACGGTATAGGGGCCGCTGTAGGGGGTATAGGGGCCCGCGTAGGGGGTATAGGGCCCCGCTGTAGACGGGGATAGGGCCAGTGTAGGCAGGTTAGGGCCAGCTGTAGGGAGGTTAGGGCCAGCTGTAGACAGGTTTGGGCCCGTGTAGACAGGTAAGGGCCCGTGTAGGGAGGTTTAGGGCCGTGTAGAAGGTAAGGGCCCCGCTGTAGGCAGAAAAAACACTTACCTGGTCCCGCTGCTGGGGTCCCGCGCCCCGCCGCTCCTCGCTGCTCCGGCCTCCCGCGCGCCCTCCCGGCACAGGCATGAAGTCATCAGGCCGCGCTACGTCTTACTTTGGGGTAGTTTACTTAGGCGACCTCCCTAGACACCGCTACGTCTTACATGGGGGGGTGTCTTAATTGGGGAAAAACGGTAGTGCTGTATTGGTTCAATTATTTTATTTTATATTTTTGATTATTTTTTTTATTTTATTTTTTTTTTTTTAAATTCTTAATTTTATAGATTTTTATACTGTTTAATTTTTTATTAATTTTATAGTAAATTTTTTCTAGTTTTATAATTTTTAAAAACTTGTTTATGTCATTTTTGGTGTTATTTGGGAAAAAATTTGGGTATTTTTTTTTTTGTCTATTGGCAAAAAAGGGTTTTTTTAGAGGGCCCCCAGCTGTTTTCAGGAATTTTTTGAGTCTTTTCTGGGCAAAAACCATGGAACTTACAAAGGGCCCCCAAATTTTTAAAAACAGCCCTCAACTTTTTACATACTGCTGGATTGGAAACATTGACAAATAGAGGTAAAAACGCATGCAAGTTATCCAGGTACAGTATTGATGCAGTAAGCGGCAAAAGAACTGTATCATGTGACTACACTCCTCAGCAAATCGACATAATACCAGTAATATACTAGTACATAAGCAGTGATGATTTTGTAATGTGGTAATTGGTTGCATGTTTTTCTATAGGGGAAATATATTTATTATACAGGTTTTACCTGTAGAAACTGCATAGTCATTTGCCCACACCCCAGAACCACTGAAAAACCATATGCATCCACCCATCTTTGATGGAACGCTTCTCAGCTCCATCAGCAGCTTCCAAATCAACTTTGTTCCTCACATGAAGTATACAGTATATTCAGACCTATACATTCACACCACATAATCTGACGCACTAATAAAAATTCTATAGGTTTTATTTTTCGCTCAGTCTTGCACCTAAATTCTTCATAACCCCCTTTCTTGTTCCTTAACTTTTCCTGATAATGTTGCAAGGGAGTATTAATATGCAACATCATGTAACATTACGTATATTACCACAGAGAGATAATTAATTGAATAACTGTGGCATTATTTGATTGTATATTTAATAAATTGAATTTGCTGTCATTACATTTATTAGCACTTGGGGAAATGCTTTATTTTTATATTAGTCTAATGGCAAGCACAGCAGTCCATGCCGGGGGCGACTTGTGGCTTTGCTTTAATTGAATAATGCTTTAAGAAAACCTTATTATATCTGTCCTTTGATATCAGCAGATACTATTACATTGATTAAGAAAAATGACCATGGCTAAATAAGAAATCAGATACCAAAAATGAAAAGGCGTACAATAAGCGAGCAGTTACCAGTAAAGAAGAAGGGACCAGTAGCATTTGCAAATGGTATTATTATTTTTTTTTATAGTAGTGGTGTGAGAAGGTCATGTAGTATGTAGCCATAGTCACTACAGCCAAATAGTGTTCTTTATAGAGCAGTCCACTCAACATCTGATGAAGCAAGTCAAAATTATTTGGACTGAATCTCTGCATGCCTATGTATGATATACATACTATACAAGGGCCCATACATTGCTAAGGGTGCTGTTATACAGCTAACTACAATTCAGAAGTTAAATAAAGTAATATGTGTGACAGAGCAATTTCAGGTTGTGGATCTCTCTCACGGAATGGATTGCAGTGGGAGAGCTGCAAGGTATGTGTTATCGAGTTGCTGGCCATCAGTGAGATAACTATGGGTTACTGACACAGGTAGTTAGGATAGCTGTTCAGCAGTTAATCCAAGCTAGATTACAGACCAGTTCTTACAGGCTTATTAAAATCCAGTTTCCTCATGACAGCAGGGGGTTGGTTCGCTACCAAAGAGTTGGGGCAACAGCAGAGCTGAGCTGAAGAGAAGGTTCTGTCTACCACGGGCTTGAGGAAAGCCTAAACACCAGGGGTGACTGGTGAGAGTATTATACCAGTGGTGTCTAGTTAAAAGTGTGTCGTGGTGGTGTTGAGTAGCAGACAGACCATGGATAGAGAGGATCTCTATAAGAATTCAGTTAGTGGTTAGACAGCCTAGGGTTTGTTTTGTTACTGATGCTGATTCCAACATGGATTCAGTGCTGAATCACATCACATTGTTTGCAATAAAACCTAGTGTCTCAGTGATTTTCCCCAGTGCTGAAAAAATCAATTTCTTGAGACAGATTTAGCGCAAACTCAATGCTGAAACTGCCCCAGATTTCACACTGATTCATCTCTGAATCTGCCTCAGGAGTTGACACATCATTTCTCTTTTTTAGAGGCCGTTTACACCACAGGACACGACAAATACCGTTGGTTTATCCGACCGGTATTTGAACTGTTTTCATGCCGTGCACACAGCCGCAGGGGGACGGCTTTTCTCCCCAATTAGGGGAGAAAAGCCCTTCCCCTTCACATAGACATGTTCATTTTCCGCCCGAAAACCGGACAGAAGAATTAACATGTTCTGTGTTTCTGAAAAACCACCGGGCGAAAAACCCGTGCAGTGGGGTCTGCTGGGCGGGTTTTCCATAGAGGCCCATGTTAAAAGTTTTCACCCGGTTTGCATACTGTTTTCAAAACTGAAAAACGTCGGAAAAACTGGTTGAAAACCCATGCCGTGGGGACAAGGCCTTATGTTGCTGATGTTTTTCAGGGCCAAAAAGAAAATAGCTTTGTCTCATAAGAAACTGATTTTTTCCATTTAAAAACAATGTGCATTTTTATAGATTTGGATGCTGATTCTGATACCCCATTTAAAAATAACATCTATAATCAAATCAAGGGTATAAACTGGATTTTACCCTAGGGGCCAATCATAGGTTTGAAAACCCGCCAAAATTTTTGATGTTGGGCCACGGGAAAATCAGCATTTTCTGCAGTAAGATGCTGATTTTCCATTGAAAACAATGTGCATTTCAGTCAGATTTGGATGCTGATTCTGATACCCTCATTTAAAGTAACATCAGTAGTGACTCAAAATCAGAGCTATAAACTGGATTATTACCCATAGGAGCCAATCATAGCACAGCTTTCATTATCAAAAGCCAAATGTAAGATGTGCTTATATAGTGTAGAACAAGATGGCGACATCAAATCAAGAAAAGGATTTTGACTTGTAGAAATTTGCTAGAGTGGAATCTGTGGTGACAATACTGTGAAAATGTCAAAATTAATTTGACAAATGTGCTCCATGTAGAAACTGCTTTTCATGTTGGGTGAAGCAATTCGAAACCACTGGGTGTTTATGTCCAGGCTGCTCAAAGACAACTAACCAGAACCATGCTATGGCATATTTTATGAAAATGTGTATTGAAAGAAATACAGATTACATCTTACTCAGGTGCTGGAACCAGATGGCAAACAGAGATATCATGACTTTTGCATTGACTTGCAGGACTGATTGGAAGTGGACGAATTTGCGGACAGGCTGGTGGTGAAGCAATGAGGCTACCTTTCACCTGGAAAGAGCAATTGCCACATTGTTCGAATTTGGGGCTCAGAATAACCACGTACCCTTATCGAGCACATGAGGGACTCAAACAAAGGGAATGGGTTCTGTCACAAAGTCTACTCTTCCTTCTTTTTTGCCGAGGATACGGTCACTAGTCTCTCCAACCTGGACATGTTCAAGGAATGGGTAATGCCACAGAAAGAGAAAGATCGGCCAAACGTGGTCTATCAACAGGATGATGCACTTCCACGTTTTCACTTGTGTGTTTTCCAATACCTTATTGAAACTCTACTTGAATGTTTAATCTACCGCACCAGAAACAACAACTCACCATTATTGTGCCATGATCACCAGATCTAACATCCTGCAACTTCTTTCTATGGGGCTACATCAAGGACTCAGTGTATCTGACTCCCAAGCCACAAGATCTGATGAACCCCAGATAAAGCATCCCTGAAATAATAGAGATCACATACGAGAATATGCTGTCCCATGTCGGAACAGACAGCAATGGAAATCACTTTGTAGTGTATAGATAAAACTTGGATAGATGGTGTGTATTTTCATGTTAATCAATTTGTGTTATGTTCTCATGGTGTGGTCTGAATATCCAGACTATAATATTACATCAGTCTTTTTGAATCAACTTGTATATGTTATCCAACATATATCCCTTATCAAAGATATAACTGATTTTACAATATCCCATACAACCGCTTACCAATATATCAACTTAATGCAGGAGGGACGGGGAAGGGATAAGCATCCTCTCAGTCACTACAGTCACTCTACTTTCATGTATTCTCGACACAGAAGTCTTACAAGATACTTTATTGAAATGCTACGGGAAATCAAAGAAATGGTATACGCGAGAGTTCACTTTATTATTCCCTGTACTTATATAATACATTACATTTGTCTAGACATGAAAGTGAAAGGAGTTGATGTATGTGATCCTGGCAGCAATTGCTTATAAATGCATTCTGTAATATGACTTAAATTGTTGTAAATGTATATGGATTGCTGCACTAAAGACTCTAAATTGGTTTAGGAAAGAGGAAATAGTGCAATTCTTTCAAAAGCTGCGGTGATTGCTGGCATATGCTTAGATCATTTTACCAAAGCCATTGTTGCTTTAGGTTCTCATGAGTTACCATGGCAACGTTAAACCAAGATGTAGATCCAGTGACAGGAGGATGTCTGCAGCTGCATCTTTCATTATGCTTCACATGCAATGAGCTGGGAGCAAACTTTTAAGACCAATATTTATTAGAATATTAACCTCACAAGTGCCCAAGTCATTTTGGGATTGAGAACTGCACCACTTCCCCCATTCTTAGCCCTTATTATTTTCGAGGTTGTACCTAATGTTATTTTCCTGTAAATGTATCTGTATAATACTTTAGCTTAGTTTTTCTTCGTCTAGCTTGTATTTGTTTAATGTCTTTTGATGCCTTAATTATATATTGTGTATATATATACATGCAGTAACTCATAAAAATGAGTACACCCCTCACATTTATGAAAATATTGTATTATATCTTTTCATTAGACAACACTCAAGATATGACACTTTGCTACAATGTAAATGTTAGTGGGATTTGTATAACGGTAAATTTGGTGTGCCTTTAAAAATAGCTCAAACAAAAAACCATCAATGTTAAACCATGGCAAAGAAAAAAGGCATCCAAATAAAAATGGACAAATTGAGCCCAATGTTTTTGTATGGCCACCACTATTTTCTAGCACTGCCTTAATTCTTTTGGGTATGAAGTTCACTAGAGCTTCACAGGTGGCAGCCACTGAAATCCTCCTCCATGACTAAATCACAGAGCTGGAGGATGTTAAGACCTTCCTCCCCCACCTTCCGTTTGAGGATCCCCCACATATGCTAAATGGTTTTTCATTTGGAGCCCCCCACTTAACCTTACCCCATTTTGGGCATTCATGGTTCCCCGCAATGAACTTAGCTCCCCACGAAAGCAGCATCCATTAACCCCCCAAACCATGACATCCCACCACCATGCTTGAATGAGGAAAGGGCACACTTGTTTTTGAACTCCTACGGGTTGTCACCACACAGCTTGACATATTTGAAAAAAATCTTTTATCTTTGGTGTCATCAGATCACAGAACATGATTCCAGTAATGTCCTTAGTATGCTTGTCTCCAGCAAACTGTTAAACAACCTTTCTTGTGCATCGTCTTTAGAAGAGGATTCCACCTGGGATGAGACAGACATGCAGACCAATGTGATGATTTGTGGGGCGTTGTTGAGCACTGAAAAGCTACTCCCCACCTCTTTAACCTCTGCACAATGTTGGCAGCACTTAAACACCATTTTAAAAAAGGGGAATCTTTTGGATATAAAAGGGGCGGGGCCTGTTGAGTGGAGCCTGTCTTTTTAAAAACTGCTGTATGATTTGGTACTGCAGCACGTTTAAGGTTTTGGCCACTTTTTCTAGCCTAGGCCATCTTATGAGGCATAATTCTTTTTCAACCCTCAGAGGTTTTTGCCATGGGGCCAGTTAAAACTTTCAGTGACCATATGATTGAGTTTGAGAGCTAACCCCAAATTTTAACACACTTGTTCCCCTTCACACCCGGCCCTTGTCACCCTAAGAGTCTCTGAGGAAAAAAGGAAAAATTTACACCTTATACAAGCGTACAGTACTACTTTAATCGTATAAAAGTATCATATCTTCAGTGTTGTCCATAAAAAGTTATAACTAAGATGGGCAAAATTTCCCAAAAATTGGTTTTGTTCACTTCCCGAATTTCTCGGCAAAAAAAACTTCGTTCCGAATTACTTCGGGACGAATCAGTTAAAAAACAGCTATTGGGGGCTGCACAGACCCTGCGGGGTTCTGTAAACATTTTGCCATCAAAATATGCAGGGGGAGCTTGTTTGGTCTTCATAAAATGTTGTGTTTTAGTATGACACGCAGTGACTGCCGCTGCTCTTAGAATCGTTCATCTAAATTTCCCCTGGGCACTTAAGAGGCAAAATGCCCAAAAAACTGAAGGGGGAATGTACCTGATAAAGTCAGGCAGCGCCAGCGGGAAAAAAAACAACCTGAGGGCTCAGGTGGAAAACATCATGACAGAGTGTGGAGGTGAACGCAGCCACAACAATGAGGTCAAGAGTGGCAAAAAGGACTTTGGAGGTGGCAAAAACAGGGTGGGGCCAAAGGTGGCACAATGACACGTGTGGAGTTACGGCTCAAAAAAGCAGCATGATAGGTCAGACAGTGGCACAATGACATTAGGGGTGGAAAAAAAAACGGGAGTAGGCACAGAGTGGCAAATGAACAGTGGGGAGGTCAGGGCACACCCACAGCAGCACATAATCAGCATGGCACAATGACATGTGTAGGTCACGGCAGCAGCCACAGCGCAGCTGGGGTCAGCGGGGCCATGACACAGTGTTAGGTCACGGCAGAGCCAAACACACTGAGGTCGACAGTGGCACAATAACACAGTGGTAGTTCACGGAGCACCCACAGCAGCGATGAGTCAGACAGTGGCAAAATACTTCGGGGAGGTGGAAAAAACAGGAGTAGGCCCAAGAGTGGGACAATAACAGTGTGGAGGTCCGGAGCCCCACAGCAGCAGCATGAGGTAAATACAGGGGACAATGCAGTGTGTAGGTCACGGCAGCAGCCACAAGCATGAGGTTGACAGTCACAATGACTTTGGGGGTGGCAAAAACGGAGTGGCCACAAGTGGGACAATGACCGTGGGGAGGTCCCCGGCAGCAGCCCAGAGCACATGAGGTCAGCCCAGGGGCACAATGACAGTGGTGTAGGTCACGGCTCACCACAGCAGCGCTGAGATCAGACAGTGGCACAATGACATTCTGGGGGTGGCAAAAACAGGAATAGGCCACAAAAGGGGGAAAAATGCACAGTGTGGGGGTCACGCAGCAGCCACAGCAGCGCATGAGGGTCAGACAGGGGGAAATGACAGAGGTGTAGGTCACGGCATCAGCCACGCAGCAGCAGAGGTCAGACGTGGCACAATGAATTCGGGAGGTGGAAAAAAACGGGAAATAGGCCACAGAGTGGCACAATGACAGAGTGTGTAGGTACGGCGCACCCACAGCAGAAAGATGAGGTTCGGGCATGGACAATGCAGTGTTAGGTCCGGCAGCGCCACAGACAGAGAGGCCAGACAGGGCACAATGACAAGTGTGTGGGTCAGGCAGAAAGCCACAGCAGCACATGAGGTCAGACAGGGGCACAATGACAGAGGTCTGGTCACGGATCAGCCACAGATGAGGTCGACGTGGCACAATCACAGTGTCTAGGTCCGGGCAGACACAGCAGCAGAGGGAACAGTGGCACAATGACTTTTGGGGGTGACAAAAAACAGGGTGGGCCCACAGGGGGGACAAGCACAGTGTGGAGGTCACGGCACACCCCAAAGCAGCACATGGGGTAGACGGCACAAGACATTTGGAGGTGAAAAAAACGGGAATAGGCCACGAGTGGGCAATGAACAGTGTGGGGGTCACGGCAGCACCCACAGCACAGCTGAGGCAGACAGTGGCCAATGACAAGTGTTAGGCACGGATCAGACAGCAGCAGCATGGGGTCAGCAGTGCACAATGACACTGTGTAGGTCACGGAAGCGCCACAGCAGAGCATGAGGTCAGACAGGGGCCAATGACGTGTGTGGGTCAGGGGCAGCGCCACAGCAGCAGCATGAGGTCAGACAGTGGCAAAAATGACATTCTTGAGGGGGCAAAACAGGATCCCCCACAGAGGGGACAAGACACAGTGTGGAGGCCCCAGGGCACAGCCACAGCAGAAAGCATGAGGTAGACAGTGGCACAATGAAAAGAGTGTGTAAAGGTCACGGGCATAAACCACAGCACAGCATGAGGTCAGATAGTGGCACAATGCGGGTTGTAGGTCAGGGCAGCAGCCCCCGCAGCGCATGAGGTCAACAGTGGAAAAAGACATTCTGGAGGTGGAAAAACAGGAAAGGCCACAGATGGGACAATGACACAGTTTTTAGGTCACGGCACCCGAGCATGGGCGACAGTGGACAATGAACAGTTGTAGGTCACGGGCATCACCCACGCAGCAGAAATTGGGGTCAGCAGTGGACAATGACACTTTTGGGGAGGTCCGGCAGCAGCCACAGCAGCAGCATGAGGCCAGACTGTGGCACAATGACATTCTGGAGGTGGAAAAAAGGGAGAGGCCACAGTGGCACAAGCGGGAGAGGGGAGGTGACGGCGCAGCAGCATGAGGTCAGCAGTGGAAAATGACAGAGTGTGGAGGTGGGTGGAAATACATCCCTGTAAAGATGGTTTGGGTTGCAATGGAGAAACTGTCAGCAGATGGTGGCATAAGGGGGTGGGGGCATCAGATTAGGGCTGGGGCGGGGTATTTTTTAAACCCCAGACTCATTTTTCAGTTTGGGGTGGGGCGCATGGTGATGTAGTCTGACCCCTAAGGCATTGGTGTGGGGAAAACATGGCCGATCCCCCGCCTGATTCATTTTGACAAAGGTCATGTTCCACATTTCCCGTGGGACAAGGGGGTTCCCTTTGGGGTAACGATGGCCCCCCGCCGCATGAACACCCGCTCTTATGCCACACTCTGGCCGGGCGGACAGTTCTCCACTGCAAACTGGCAATTGTGGCCACACATCCATTTGGCTGCCCAGATCAGGGATCTTCAACGGGGGTGGCAGAGTGCTTCCAAATAGGCCACCCCCTGTTGGTTAGGGTCTGTCCAGGTCCCGCTGCTGCTGCTGCGCTGGCGATGCCTCCTACTAGGGGGTGAAGGAAATGCCATCAGTGACTCCAGACTTTAGGTTTCTGCTGAGGAGCTGGTACTGCTCCTACCCCCCCCCACCCCTTCCCCCAACAGCCGCGGGGTGTAGTAGGAGCGCTGAAAAACCCCCCGGGCAGACCTGTAGAGGAGGGACGATCCACACATAGGCAGCGGCCAACTGACTACGGGGATTTCCCTATTTGTATTTGGTTTGTCCTCCCTCTCAATAGCTGGAAAAAAGGCTCCCAAATTTTGGACCGTTAGCGAGGGTCCAATAGGGTGGGGAGCCAGAATATTCCCTCTGCCCCATGTACTTTGGCCGGGTTTTACTAGCCAGGCAAAACGCATGCTGCGGGCCATCTGCCAAGTGACTCCCAGGGGTCCCGCCTCCACTACACTGTAATACCACGGGGCTTGCGGGTAAAGCCTCTTCTTCCTATCTCCATCTACCTCCTCCATGCTCGCTTATTCTCTTCTCACCTGGGTAAAATCACTCATTTCCAACATGCTTCTGCCCAATGTCCCCCTCCTCTCCCCTCCTCCTCCATTTCAATCCCCACCGGACTCATGTGGCCCGGAATGTAGTCGCCACGTCTCCTCCCCCGCCCAAATTTTTCGCATCGTTCCGGGGCATGAAGCAGTGGAATGACGTTATTTTATCCCCTAGTCCTGGCGAAACAAATAAATTTGGGCCCCCGAATGGCCCCAACAAATGGGAGCTGAGGCCCCCTGGCTGACATCAAAATTACACAGGGGGGTACCCTGTCCCCCGGAACATCAAAAAATTCTTAATGGCCTTTCTCTGTTCATACAGTCGGTCCCCAAAATGGGCAGGTGGAATTCCAATGGGTGGGAAAATCCATATCATAGTTTTGTTGGGGGAGGCCGTTCTGCCGCTGCAAATTGGGGGGGGTGTTCCCGGGGTTTGTAGGAAGGGTGAAGTGCATGCACATTTTTCCCGGGCCCTTTTCAGAATCTTCTGAAGATCGGTGGGGGACTTCAGGAACCTTTCAAACCAATTGAACAAGGTGCCCAGCAGGGGGCATGACCTCCCCCTCGTGCAGCAGGCACCATTCCTCCCCTTGTCCTCACCATGGTTCCCATTTTCGTTGGGGCGGGAAAACCACCCCAAACGATTTTTGCTGCCCTGACCGGGGGGCAGTTCCCCCCTGTGTGACTTGTTCACCCAGGGAAGCCCCGGGTAGAACTGCGTGAACCGCTGTCCCTACCAGTTGGATGTGGAGCAGTATTTTGGAGGCTAGATGGTGGTAGATGAGGGGGGGAGAATTGGGCAGGAGCCGCATTTTTACAACGTGGAGGAGAAAGCGGGTTCCCCTGTCCAAGTTGTTTGGGTGCCCGGGGCCCGGGAAACACTTCACCCGTGGGGCCCTAAAGGGGTACTGGCCCGACCGTATTACAGTCCCGACGTCCCCCGCTGCCTCACCTTGGGGAAAAAAAAACCGTAAGCCTGGACTGGCCCCCCTTCTGTTCTACATATTTATAAGTGCTGGTATGCCTTTTTTGGAAAAGAAAATTACGGCTTGGAACTCTCCAACTCGGTGGCACAAGCCATTGTTCTCTGAACGGTGCAGAGTCCACATTTGGAAAGGGAGGGATGCAGCACCCAAAAACTTGGACAGGAGTTTGGTCAGCTTTTTGCACCCTTAGGTTTGGGTTTACGCATCAGTTGTCTCTTTGCAATCGCCTCGTTTAAAAATGCGGGCCATGAGTAACGAGGAGCGGGGGATCTGGACCGGGGGATGAGTCAAAGGAAAACAGCTCCCCCCTGCAGAGGTGGTGGGGCCCTTTACTGGTGCAATACATGCGGCCACGGGCGCTGCTGCTGCTGCCGGCAGGGTGGCCACCACATTGAACCCGTTTTCCCAGGGCCCCCGGATGGGGACGTGCATGGTTACGCAGGGCTGGTGCCAAGTTATCCCTGGCCAGTTCACTTTCTGCTTACAGTTCTACAATTTCCATATTTCCCCTCCGGTGTCTTACAAAGAACTGCCCACCGCCGGGGGTATCGGATTTTTTTCCGCCAACGCTCCCCATTTGCTACTGGCCCTGCCCTCGCTGAGCCCCCGTGCCGCTACTTTCTTGGGCCTGCGAGCGGGTTTTTTACCCGGGGGCCGCTTGGGTCCCGACCTCACACTGCTGCTTCCTGCTGTTCACGGCCACATGACCCCCTTTCTGGTGGCCGCTGCCGACGCGCAAACTGATGCCTCTTCTCCTGACGATGATGAAAACCCCTTTCCCCACCCGGCTCCCAAGTGCGATCGGCTAATATCATCTTTTGTGTTTCATTTGTCACTGCCCTTTTCCCTCACCGGTCTTGGTAGCAGAGGTGACCCCTCACAACATGCCCCCCATACCCTCTCAACTCATACTTGGCCCCACTGCAAGAAGCAGGGGGTATTGGCCCCATTTCATCGCTGCCAAGTGCTGCTGACTGCCCTCTCAAATTTTTTCCCCGCTATATAGTGGCGCTGAGCCCCGCCACATAGTAGATCTCGGCTGAGGGAACCGGATGGGGCAGAGGCAGGGGTTTAGGACAGGTAGGGGCCCCTGACCCGCTCCCGGGCCAGCCAAAATAAGGGGGTTTTGTTTGACGTCCCCACCGACTCTTGGCTGGGGGTTTTCAATGTCATCTGGGGGAGTGGATGCCCAGTCAACCCAAACAAAAACCATTGGGTTCTGAACAACACATGGCCGCTAGTGACAGCGGGAGTTGTGGCCCCACCGAGTGACCCTGTGCACCCCCCTTTGTACTGCGACCTGGGGCCCGGAATGTTTTGCCCTGCCACTCCGGGAAGAGCCTGCCCCCCTCTCTGTCGACATATGTTTTTCTAAATGTACAGACCCCTGTTTTTTGAAGAACTGTATATGATAAATCACACCCTGTATTTTGACGCCAATGAACCGTAACAAGCTTGGGGAACCCTTTAAATAAATTGGCCTCCACAAATGGGAAGGAAAAATTTACTTGTATGTGCCCTTTTAAAAAAATTTTGTATTTACTGAATAAAAAAAGCAACAAACAGGTTAATTAACCTTGGGTATAATTAGAAAAAAATTTCTTCTGTGGCGGTGAAAAACAAAATTTTTTTTATGAGTACAACTGCAGAACAACGCTTTTTAACCCCTGGAATTAAAATTTCGCAAAAGAATTGAGCAGCCCCAAACATAGCTTTGTAGCGTGTTACAATTTCGTGTTTTCTATGTCACACAAAAAAGAGATAAAAATTTTAATTAACCCTTTGCTTTTGAATTAGGCACAGGAAAAATGTTAATTTTGGCGGGGAAAATGCGGTTTCTTGGAGTCACACGCTGAATAACAATGCTTAATTAACCCCTGGATTAAATTTCGCCAAAGAATTGAGCCCCCACAAAAAACTACTTGGTACGTGTTCAATGGGTTTTTTTACGCCCCACACAAGAGAAAAATTGAATTAACCTTTGTTGGAATTTAGGCTACAGGAAAAATGTATATTTTGCCGTGAAAAAAGACGGTTTTTGGAGTCTCCACCTGAAAACAATGCTTAATTAACCCCCCGGAGAAATTTCCCAAAGAAAATTTAGCCACCACAAACTCTAGCTTTGAGCGTGTTACAATGCGGTTTTTTTTACGCCACAACAAGAGTAAAAATTTTTAAAATTAAAACCCTTTTCTTGTGAAATTTGGGTACAGGAAAAATGTATATTTTTGGCCCCGGGGAAAAAAGGGGTTTCTTTGGGGTCCCCCCCAGCTAAAAAACGCTTTAATTAACCCTGGATGTAAAATTGCGCAAAGAAATTTAGCCCCCACAAAATACTGCTTTGTAGGTGTTACAATCAGTGTTTTTTAGCCAACAACAAAATAAAAAATTTTAATTAAACCCCTTTTCTTTTTGAAATTTGGCTACAGGAAAAATGTAATATTTTGGCGGTGAAAAATGACGGTTTTTGGGTCACCCCAGCTGAATAAACAACGCTTTAAATTTAAACCCCCCGGGGGTAAATTGCCTAAGAATTGAGCCCCCACAAACACAGCTTTGTGGTTTACAATGCAGTGTTTTTTTACGCACACAGCAAAGATAAATTTAATTTAACCTTTGCTTGTAATTCGGCTAAGGAAAAAATTATTTTTTTGGCGGGGGAAAATGAGGTTTTCTTGGAGTCACCAAACAGAGAAAAACAACGCTTAATTAAAACCCCTGGATGTAAATTGCGCCCAAAAAATTTAGCAGCCAAAAATGAAGTGGTATTTGTATTGTAAAAACGCTGTTTCTTTAAATGAATACAACAGGAACTGGCTTAGATCCCCCTTGGATATTCAATGTGCTGTGAGCAGATAGGATTTAAATGTATATGCAGCTGCAGTGGACGCACACTGGATTTCAGATCCAATACCCAAAAAAATTAGAAATAGAACGTTAAGAGAAGCAGTCTCTGAGACAAGCTGAGACACCCTACAAAAATCGCTGTATAAAAATCAGTTTTTCAGTAACAATCAGCCGCGGCAGCACCTTCCCTGATCAGTACAGTGAGAGCGGTATGAGCTCCCAGCGTCGCGCCCGGACTTATATAGTGCGGTGACGTCACAGAATCCCGCCGGTCTCTGATTGGTTTCATCTCTGCACATGTCATGCAGGCTATGCCCTTCTTCCTCCCAGAGTGCTTTGCCCCATGTAGCGCCATGTGCTCGCAGCCATTTTATCAATGAAAAGCACACTTCGTTCACCCGAAGTACCCCAAACTTCGACTTCGTTCAGAACCGAAGTTTTCCTGAAATTCTAAATGAATTCCACTTCGTTAGAATCAATTCGCCCATCTCTAGTTATAACACAATATTTACAAAAATGGGAGGAGTGGAATTAATCTCTACAAGAAACTGTAATGGTGGATTCATTGAACAAGTTCAAGAAGGGCTTTCTTGAACATTACAGGTAATGGTTAACAGGTTCTGGAAATAGGAAGATATTCCAGGGATTCAGTCTGATTGCTATATTTGGAATTAGGAAGGAATTTTTCTTGCATTTGACAAATGACATCTACTGATCTTTTGTGCTTTTGTCTTGGTCAACACTGTAGTATTATATGTTGAACTTGATGGACCTGTGGACCTATGTTATTATATCACTAGAATAAAAACTAATTATTATTGTGTTATCTGTAAGGGCTTGTTCACACGGAATGTTAACTCCGAGATACATACGCTTTTTAGACATGCAATTCTTTCAAAGACGGAGCCGACAGGCAGGAGGGGAACAGGCAGCGGTGATCTCTCATGTGAACGCCGCTGCGTGTTCCTCATAGCAAGCAGTGATAAAGTCACTGCTAATTGTTTAGATCCGTCTGTAGGTCCGTCCTGTCGGTCCTTTTTAGACGGATCTAAAAAGCGGATGTAACACGGAGTTAAAACTCCGTGTGAACAAGCCCTGAGGGGATCTATGATATCTGTTAACCTGTCTTTTGTTAGTAAATACCTGTTTTTCCCATGAAATAACAATTTTTGAGTGCCATCTCTTTTAACTCTGTATTGTGCTGTTTCTCTGATACACCATTTAAAAATGTTTTACTTAAACAATCAGATGGCTGTTACCATTCTGGTTTTCAGAGGGGTGTGTCCCTGTATACACTGGCTGTCAGCACTGACTGGACAATGTCAGATCTGCATGGACACGTGACCAACTACTAACACAGATCTGACAGATTAGTAATCAATTTCTATGCAGAATAAAAGGGTGAACACTAGTGTTGAGCGATTACGTTGGCCATCGACATCGGTCGATGGTCGATAGTCGACCATCATCGACAAGATAGTCGATGGTCGATGGTAGATTATGATCGATGACCATTAAAGTCTATGGGAGAGCAACAACACCTTCATTCTTACACCCAAACAGGGCTGGAGAAGCTGGAATTAAAATCCACAACAGTCAAATGGATACGTGCTACATCTTAGGCAACACACTTAGGTTATAAAAGCCACAGAAAAAAAATCACAGACCATTCACTATCCCTGTCTTGTACCACAGCATGACCCTTAAACCTGCATCACCCACAAATTAAAAAGTGACAGAAGGCAGTATGATTTGAACCATCATTTTACTTGAACTGGACATTGAATATCCCTGTCCTGGAACGCAGCATGAGCCCCAAACCTGCATGACCCCCACATTTAAAAAGTGCCGGAAAAAGGAGTCTTTCAACCACCATTTTAGTTTCACTGGACATTGACTATCCCTGTCCTGGGCCACAGCATGAGCCCCAAACCTGCATGACCCCAGATTAAAAAGTGCCGCAAAAAGGAGTCTTTCATCCACCATTTTAGTTTCACTGGACATTGACTATACCTGTCCTGGGCCACAGCATGAGCCCCAAACCTGCATGACCCCCACATTTAAAAAGTGCCGGAAAAAGGAGTCTTTCAAACACCATTTTAGTTGAACTGGACATTGACTATCCCTGTCCTGGGCCACAGCATGAGCCCCAAACCTGCATGACCCCAGATTAAAAAGTGCCGGAAAAAGGAGTCTTTCAACCACCATTTTAGTTTCACTGACATATACTGTCCCTGTCCTGGTAGCACTTGCCCCTCCGTATGAGTGCGGACCAATTGAGCTTCACTTGGCAATACTGGTGATTAACGCTCCTGTTCCACCCAGGTGCCCTTTGTCTTGGCATTCTTTTTCCCATTTTACTCAACGTGCTGGAGGAAATTGTCTCTGTACTTTTGTTCTCTGTCCGTGCTCCATACTCCATGTCCTCTGAATAACCTACATCTGGTCAAGTTTTCCTGTACCTCCCTTGTACAATTCAGAGGAATTTTTTTACCAGCTATTTTGTACATGCAAGTTTTTTAGTAGTTTAATTCTAGAAAACACATTTTTAAAATAGGATGGAATCCCACCATGTCTTTGTTTCTCTTTTTAATTGTATTAAATGGGTTGTCTCAATACAGGGATTGATAGCTATGTTAAAGATCTTGCAAAAACAAGTCATTTTGCAATATGTGTCCATTAACAGTGTCCTACCTATTCCTGTTTCTGACAGCACCATCACCCTTGAGCCACTCTTGACAATTGTGAGGAACAAATGTCTGTTAGAAACAACATTTTTTTATAATAGGACCTGTAGTATAGCTGCATGTCACAGCAAAATGCCCCCAAAAATCAAAGCAGGACCCTTGAGCCACTTTGGACAATTGTGAAGAACAAATGTCTGTTAGAAACAACATTTTTTTTATAATAGGACCTGTAGTATAGCTGCATGTCACAGCAAAATGACCTAAAGTGAAAAAAACACGTATCTGTAATGTATTCGGATAATAAAAGGTATTTTTTGGCACCTATCAATTCACCTGTGGTGACTACAAAATTGCAGTATTCACATTTAAGTGCAAGGTGCCTCAATGAACAAAGCTGTAGTGCGCCAAAGTCAAAAAACACGTATCTGTAATGTATTCGGATAATACAAGGTATTTTTTGGCACCTTTCAATTCACCTGTGGTGACTACAAAATTGCTGTATTCACATTTAAGTGCAAGGTGCCTCAATGAACAAAGCTGTAGTGCGCCAAAGTGAAAAAACACGTATCTGTAATGTATTCGGATAATAAAAGGTATTTTTTGGCACCTATCAATTCACCTGTGGTAACTACACAATTGCTGGATTCAAATTTAACTGCAAAGTAGATCTATCAACAAAGCTGGCCTGCGCCAAAGTGAAAAAACACGTATCTGTAATGTATTCGGATAATACAAGGTATTTTTGGCACCTTTCAATTCACCTGTGGTGACTACAAAATTGCTGTATTCACATTTAAGTGCAAGGTGCCTCAATGAACAAAGCTGTAGTACGCCAAAGTCAAAAAACACGTTTCTGTAATGTATTCGGATAATAAAAGGTATTTTTTGGCACTACAATATCACCTGTGTGACTACAAAATTGCAGTATTCACATTTAAGTGCAAGGTGCCTCAATGAACAAAGCTGTAGTGCGCCAAAGTCAAAAAACACGTATCTGAAATTTATTTGGATAATACAAGGTATTTTTGGCACCTAATAACCTGTGCTGACTACATAATTGCTGGATTCTAATTTAACTGCAAGATGGATAAATCAACAAAGGTGGAATGGGCAAAATTGAAAATGAACACCTATCTGAAATGTATACTGATAATTAAAGTGGAGTTTTGCACCTAACAAAGAGACCTGCAGTTACTAGAAAAGATGTGTATCCTAATATAAGTTCAGGCTGCCCAATATCCAGGAAATATTTCAATAGAAAACTGTTAATAATAAAGCTATTGCAGTGCAATGTCTACACTAAGTCTTGGTGAACTTTATCCAGTATTCTTTATAGAGCTTGTCTGTGTTCGCCCGCGGGCACCCCCCTCCTTTCCCCCCGTGACTTTACAGCGGTAGATGCTCCTTTAAAATTCTCTACCTAACTACATAAAATCTTCCAATCTCTAATCTAACTAAGTTGTAAGGATCACAGCTAACAGTAGAGCTTTCTCTGTGAAAAAATAGAATAATTTCGCTGAGCTGGTTGGACACAGGCAGAGCGCACGTCCTACTGCTATGAGACACTGAGAGACACTGAGGCTGAACAGGAAGGGCTGTTCTATGTAAAACGAGGTCATGTGATTTTTTCCAGCCAATCGCAACCATACACATCCCAGTCATGACGTTGCACACACATCTCACCCTGCTCTATTCTGTAAGCTGATTTGCTGGCCGCCAAAATGACAGGAAGCGCTGAAATGGCGTGATCTTAATAGATGATGCACAGATTTTAACCTAAATTATCGCATGATCTAAAAATTTCGATCAACATAAAAACTGTGCCGATTTCAACTTTGTCGATAATAATCGCTCAACACTAGTGAACACCACAACATAGAGATTTAAGGAAAGATGCTCCAGAATTGTTATTCCACAGAGAACATAAGTATTGACTAAAACAGGCAAATCAGAAATAACCACATGACCACTTAAAAGAGATTCTGATTTTTTTAATCAACAATAACATTTTATTGTGAAATACCACTCCCAGTAGTTCGGTATATCACAACAAAGGTAAGAATACCACAGGTGCAATAGAAATAAAACTGTCGTACACATGAATAAGTAACAACATGGTATATACTGTATAATGAGGGAAGTTGGACCATGCCAGGAAGCAGAGTCTAAGGGACCCCCGATTTTCATTGGAATCCACCACAAGGCCGGATGGTCTTAGCTGTGGGAAACCCCAGGTCACTACCCCTGGTTGGCTATTCGTGGTCACAGTCGAAGTGCCGGATGGAGGACAGTGGGAACAGGCAGAGGTGACGGGTCACAGCCAGGTGCAACCATAGGTAGTAGCAGAGTCCTAGGCTGGTAGTAGACTATTGCAGTGACAGGTAACAGCAGTAGTACAGGTAATAGGCTGATGTAACAGCAGTGCAGAAACAGACTGGCGTAACGCAGGAACCAGAACGCCAATAAACCTATGTAACCAGACAGCAACCTGAGGTCAAAGTGGACGTGAAATTTTAAAATTTTTTTGCAAACTTTCAATTTTGATCCATTATTTGCTGGAACATAGCAGAAGTTACCAAGAAAATGCAACTCAACATTGATTCCATCGATTCTGCCATTTTTAGAAATATCCCATATGTGGCCCTATTGTGCTATCTAACTCAACCACAAGCATCAGAATAGGAGCACTTGCAGTATTTTGTAGTCTCATTTATATTATAATTTTATTTAGGCGCCATTACAGGTTTGCAGACACCCTAAGGTGCTAAAACTTAATAAACACCCCCTATTAAGACCTAATTTTGGAAACGACACCCTTAACGACCTTGGACGTATGTATACGTCCAGGTCATTTAGGGGCTCATGCACCTGGACGTATGCATAAATTCTGGACATCATGCGAACTCTCAAGCAGAGTTCGCATGATCGGTGCGGTATGTCAGCTGTATATTACAGCTGATATCCTGCGCAATGGCCACAACCGGAGCTCACTCCAGGGGGGGGGTTGCGATTTACCCCTTAATTATCGCGACCGATAGGTCGCGATAATTAAGGAAGATACAGGAGGAGCAATCTCCTCCTGCGTCTCTGTCGGCGACACAGCCGCACGATTGGACAGCTGCTGTGTGCTGACAGACAGCCCGGAAAGTATAAAATACCTTCCGGGCTTTCTGTTACGTCACCATGCCCGGCCGTGCCCTGTGGGCATGGCCCGGCATAGTGAATGACAGTTGCCATGCTGTGTATTGATTTCTATTAGAAAAATGATTTTCCATATGGGGAAAAATTAAAAAAAGGTGAAAAAGTAAAAAGAAAAAGTGAAAAACAGTAAAACACAAACACGAAAAATAAAATAAAAAACACGTACACCGCCCTTTTCCCCTTTACAAACGGCAATTGCCCCAAAAAGATAAAAAAATAAAGTACCCATATTTGGTATCTCCGCATGCGTAACAACCCACCCTATAAATCTGTCATGATAACCTGCACGGTGAACCCTGTAAAAAAAACAGTCACAGAATCGCGATTTTTGTTCATCTCGCAGCACATAAAATGGTATAAAAAGCGATCAAAAGCTCACATAAACGCCAAAGTGATGCCAATCAAAACACTTGTCCATCCTGCAAAAAAAGCCCTTACACAGCTCTGTATGCAGAAAATAAATAAAGTTATGGCTAACAGTAGATGTATAAATATTGTTTTACACAATAAAAACACTTTTTTATAGCACTTTAACATAACAAAATATATATAAACTGGGTATCGCCGTAATCGTATCAACCCACAGAATAAAACTAACTTGTCTTGGATAGTGCAAGGTGAGCGCTGTTAAAAATAAAAAAAAACTAATATGATCGCATTATTTTCTTCACCTGCTTTCCAAAAAATGGATTTAAAAGCAATCAAAAAGCTTTGTCCCCCCAAAAATTATACAAATAAAAACATCAAATCCTCCTGCAAAAAAACTCCCACTCATCTCCGTACACATAAAAATAAAAAAGTTATGGCTCTGAGACTGTGGTGATGCAAAAACGTGTTTTCCTGTTTGAATAAAAGTGGTTTTATTGTGTATAAGCAGTAAAACATAAAAATAAATGTACAAATTGGGTATCTCTGTAATCATATTGACCTACTGAGTAAAGCTAGCTTGTCATTTACACCACAAGGTGACCGCTGTAAAAAATTTTAATTAAAAACACTACCAGGATTGTTGTATTCTGTTCAAAATGCTTCACAAAAATAAAAAAGTGATCAAAGAGTTATATGAACCCTATAATGGTACCAGTAAAACGTCAACTCACTCCGCAAAAAACAAGCCCCTACACAGATCCGTATATAGCAAAATAAAAAAGTTATGGCTCTCAGACTAAGACGACATAAAAGCGCAGTTTTTTATAAACACATTTCTATTGTGTAAAAGTAATAAAACATAAAAAGCTGTATAAAATTTATATCATTGTAATTGTACCGACCCCCATAGTAAAGTTATGATGTAATTTATGCCATTCGGCGAAGGCTGTAAAATTAAAGCCCGAAAAACAATAACAGAATTGTGTTTCCACCCCCCCCCCATTTTCATGGCCTAATGCTAAAACAAACTATGAAACACCCGTGCACCCAAAATGCACAATATACCCATAGATGAGATCCATGAGGGGTGTTGAATCCAAAATGGGGTGACTTCTAGATGGTTTCACCTGTTCTGGTTCTTTGGGGCTTTGTAAATGAGGCGTGTCACCCACCAAAATCAGCATTCCAAAAGCCAAGTAGCGCTCCCTCCCTTGTACACCCTGCCATGCGCCCAAATAGCAGTTTGCATCCACATATAGGGTATTGCTGAACTTGGAAGAAATTGTATATCAAAATTTGGAGGGCTTTGTTTCCAGGATTCCTTGTACTAAATATGCAGATTGTTGGAAAAAAATACATTTTTAATTTTCATAGCCTAATGCTAAAAAAAATTTGTGAAACACCTATTGGGTCGATATACTCCCTGCACCCTTGTATATATTCCCTAGTAGGTGTCGTTTCCAATATGGGGTCTTTTAGAGGAGTTTATTAAGTTTTAGCACCTTAGGGTGTCCACAAACCTGTAATGGTGCTTAAAAAAAATTGCATTGAAAATGAGACCCCAAAGTCCAGTAAGTGCTCCTCTTACTCTGAGGCTTGTGGTTGAGCCAAATAGCGCACTATGGCCACATATGTGGTATCTCTGAAAACGATATAATCTGGGGAATCAATATTGAGCTACAATTCCATGGTCACATCTACTGTGTTCCAGTGAATAACGCATACAAATTTAAAATCTTCAAAAAAAAGTGAAATTTTGAAATTTCACCTCCATTTTGCTTTAATTTCTGTGAAATACTTAAAGGGTTAACAAACTTCATAAACACTTTTAGAAATACTTTAAAGGGTCTAGTTTCTTAGATGAAGTCATTTACGGGGGTATCTACCATACAGGCCCCTCAAAGCCAGGTCAGAACTGGACTGGTCCCTAAAAAAATATATATTGCATATTTTCTTGAAAATGTGAGAAATGACTACTACATTTCTAAGCCCCCTAATGTCGTAAAAAAATAAAAAGACATTTAAAAAATGGTGCCAACCTACAGTGGACATATGGTAGATGCTAGCTATAATCTATTTTGTGGTAAATAATTATCTTTTCATGACAATATTTTGATATTTTTCACAAATAAACAAGCATTGTATGGATCAAAATGTCTTACTAACTTAAAGTACAATGTGTCACGAGAAAACATTCTCAGAATCACATGGATAGGTAAAAGTGTAAAAAATGTTCTCACATAACATGACACATGTCAGATTTCAAAAATATGGCTGTGTCTGGAGGGCCAAAACTGTCTGGGTCCTTAAGGGGTTAAGGAATATATCCAGGGGTGTAGTGAGTATATCGACCCCACAGGTATTTCACTAATTTTTTTAGCATTAGGCTGCAGCAGTTTAGCTGAAAATGTTTCATTTTCACAAAGAACCCCTGGAAGAAAGCATTAATAAAATTTGTTACGCAATTTCTTCCAAGTTCAGCAATACTTTTTATGTGAGTGTAAACTGCTATCTAGGCACATGGAAAGGCATAAAAGATAGGAAGCTCTATTTGCCTTTTGGAACACAGATTTTGGTGGGTGCCATGTCACATTTGCAAAGACCCCAAAGTACCAGACAGGGTGAAACCTTTCAGAAGTCACCCCATTTTGGATGCAACACCCCTCATGGAACTCATCTAGGGGTGTATTGTGCATTTTGAGCTCTCAAGTGTTTCAGTTTTTTCTAGCATTGGGCCATAAACATGGTAAAAAATAGTTTTTGGGGCTTTGTTTCTATAGTGTTCATAGTGCGGTATAAATAACATGATAATTTTATCATGCAGATTGGTACAATAATAATGATTCAGAAAACGTTCAAAGAACGTTGAAGTCCAGCACCTGTCGTGAATATAAAACTTGAAAACATTATTCCATTTTGTTAAAACACGAAATCTTCATAATATATCCTCATAGTGAAAACAGTAAAATAGATAAATGGCAGACGCGTTTTGAGAAGTATGTTCTCTTGTTCATTTCAACAATTATAATGATATCAACTTTAAATAGTTCTCTATGTTTTACCAATTTTATACACTAGAAATATGTTCATAAAAAATTGCGTTTCTATATCGACATAATCTAACAGCCGTAACTTTTTTATTTTTCTGTGTATGACGCTGGTTAAGGGCTTGTTTTTTTGTGGTTGATTTTGGGGTTCATATGACACTTTGATCGCTTTTTATCAACAATTTTGTGAGGCAAGTTGAAGAAAATACAGCAATCCTGTTTTTTTTTTTTCTTACGGCAGTCATCATGCAGTATAACAAGACTATTTTGAGTCGATACTTTGCTGATCGACATCGGGCGATAGTCGATATATCCCACCATCGTTAATGTTTTTTTCGATAGTGAGCAGTACGATTAAGACGATGACCATTAAAGTCTATGGGAGAGCAAACAACACCTTCATTCTTACACACCAAACAGGCTGGAGAAGCTGAATTAACAGCCACCACACAGTCAAATGGATACCTGCTACAGTACTTAGGAACAACACTTAGGCTATAAAAGCCCACAGAAACCAAATCACACACCATTCACTACCCTGTCTTGTCACCACAGATGACCCTTAAACACTGCATCACCCACAAATAAAAAGTGCCAGAAGGCAGTATTTTATTGGTAACCATCATTTAACTTGAACCTGGACAATGAATATCCCTTTCAAGGAACGCAGCATGAGCCCCCAAACCTGCATGACCCCCACATTAAAATGTTGCGGAAAAAGGAGTCTTATCATACCACCATTTTTTAGTTTCCACTGGACTCTGACAATCTCCTGTCCTGGGCCACAGCATGAGCCCAAACCTGCATGACCTCCGAGATTAAAAGAGTGATGGAAAAAGGAGTCTTCAACCACCATTTTTAGTTGAACTGGACATTGACTATACCTGGTCCTGGACCGCAGTAAGACCATTAAACCTGTCTGACCCCAGATGTTAAAAAGTTCCGGGAAAAGATCATTGCACCACCATTTTAGTTGAAACTGGACACTAGATACAATATCTTGACCAGTACCGCAGAATACCATTAAAACCTGTCTGACCGCACGGATTAAAAAGTGGCCGGAAAAAGGAGTCTTTCAACCACCATTTTTAGAGTGAACTTGGACATTTGACAAACCCAGTCCTGGACCGCAGCATGACCCTTAAACCTGTCTGACCCCCATAAAAAAAACAAATAATACAATAAAAAAAAAGTACAGAAAGATTATAAAGGGCCGGAAAAAAGGAGTCTTTCAACCACCATATTTAGTTGAACAGGACACTAACTATCTCTTTCCTGTACCGCAGAATGACCATTAATGACCTGTCTCTGAACCCACGATTAAAAAGTGCCGAAAAAGGAGCTTCGTAGTTATTACAACCCACCATTTTTAGTTGAACTGGACAATGGAAAAACCTGTCTGACCGCGCAGACCCTTAAACCGTCTGACCCCCAATTAAAAAGGTGCCGGAAAAAGGAGTCTTTCAACCACCATTTTATTGAACTGGAATTGACTAACCTGGTCCCTGTGGCCCCAGCAAGAGACCCATGGCCGAGTTACAGTGGGTGCGGTGAGGAGCCCAGGCTGAGCGTCCGTCATCTATTAACACCCAGGTATAAAAAGCCCTGATGACGCAGCAACGAAAAGCTGTCGTGCAGAAGCAAGTGCGGACAAAGCGAAAGTGGTGATAACTACCAGCCTTCCTCAGTACTACATTCAAGACCTGGGTTAGCCGCATGCCCATCCGTATGAGATCTGACCAATTGAGCTTCACTTGGGAAATAACTGGTGGTTAACGCTCCCTGATTACACCCAGGTGTCCTTTTCTTGCATTCTTTTTCTCATATTAGCTCAACATGCTGGATGGAAATGTCTCTGTACTTTGTATCTCTGTCCTGCTCCATACTCCATGTCCTCTGAATAACCTACATCGCCTGGTCAAGTTTTCTGTACCTCCTTGGGGTTGTGGGGGAGTAACAATTCAGAGAATTTTTTTAACAGCTAATTTTTGTACATGCAAGTTTTTTAGTATGTATAATTCTAGAAAACAGCATTTTTAAATTAGGATGGAATCCCACCATGCCTTTGTTTCTCTATTTTTTATTGTTATAAAATGGTTTTCTCAATACAGGATGAATAGCTATGTTAAAGATCTTGCAAAAACAAGTCATATTTTGCAATATGTGTCCATTAAAGTGTCCTACCGATTCTGTTTTCTGACAGCACCATCCCTCTGAAGCCACTCTATGACAATTGTGGAAAGAACAAATGTCTGTTAGAAACAAATTTGTTTTATAATAAGGACCTGTAGTAATACAGCATTTTCAAAGCAAAAATGCCCCCAAAAATTCAAAGTCATGACCCTTGACTGCCACTTTTGATGACAATTGTGAAGAACAATGTCGTTAGAAACAACCATTTTTTAATAATAGGACCTGTAGTATAGCTAGCATTTCAAAGCAAATGGCCACAAAAATTCAAAGCTTGACCCTTGAGCCACTTTGGACCAATGTGAAGACAAATGTCAGTTAGAAACAACATTTTTTTTATAATAGTACCTGTAGTATTGCTTCATGTTCAAAGCAGCATGAACCAAAAATTATAAAAATGACTTCAACAGCCACTGTTAAAATTGTGGAAGTAGAAATGCCGACTTAGAATCCACATTTCTGTTTCCAGAGGACATGATTATTGCTGTATCTCACAGCTACATGCCCCAAAAAATTATAAATATGACTTCCTCAGCCACTATTAAAAATTGTGAGGAGAAATGCCACTTAAAAGCCACATATCTTTCCAAAGGACCATGATTAATGCTGTAACACAACAGCTATCATGACCCCAAAAAATATAAATATGACTTCTCACCACTATTAAAAATTGTGAGGGAGAAATGCCACTTAGAAGCCACATTTCTGTTCCAAAGGACCATGATTATTGCTGTATCTCACAGCAACATGACCTCAAAACCATTGACAATGCGAAAACTTCTTAAGATAAATTGAGTAAATGGAATACGGTGTTGTCATGAAACCTTGCTGTCTTTTACAGTCTCCTCACAGCAAAACCAGCAAAATGAACTGTTGGGAAAAGAGAATAAAAATTGCAGTAAGAAATGATCATTTTAAAAAAAAAGTTTTCAAGAGGACCATTTCTGTTTGAAAAGGAATGTGAAGTAGACTGGCAACTAATCGGTGACCTCGGCAATTGGGGCCACAACATCATCAGAGATCCATGCCTGATTCATCTTGATGAAAGTCAAACGATCCACATTATCTGTGGAAAGCCGGATGCGTTTGTCTGTAATGACTCCTCCAGCTGTGCTGAAGGTCCGCTCAGATATGACGCTGGCTGCTGGGCAGGACAACACCTCTATGGGCCATTCGTCCATTTTGGATACCCAGAAGTCTATTGGGTCCGGAACACATACAAAAACATCGGTGTTGAGACGCAGATAGTCGTGCACCATGATCTTAAGCTGATCTCTGTGTGTTGATGTGTGCCCTGCATTGCATGCGTTCGGTGAGGTGGTAAACAAAGATTGCCAGAGGTCACCCATTAGGCTTCTGCCACCTTGCCTGCTGCTGCCGCTACGCCTACTTGGCACTCTACTGCTGTCACGTCGCTGATGTTGTTCCACCGTGACATTTGGGGAACGTGAAGCAGACGCAACAGATGTCTCCAGTTGATCAATCAGCAAGGTCTCCATTTCCTGCATTTTACTCTCTATTTGGGTGGGTGGAAGGAAAGTGCTGATTTTTGTTTTGTACCGGGGATCCAGGAGGGTGGCCACCCAGTAACTGTTGTTCAATTTGATGGCCTTAATGCGAGGATCATGTTGGAGGAAATGGAGCATCCAAGCACTCATGTGAGAGATGGAGCCTTGATTTCCCAAGCCTCTGGGTCGAGGGGCACTAGCAAACTGATCTTCCTCATCTTCCTCCTCCGCCTCAAATTCGCGCCAACCTCTTTCCAAGGCAGGGACGTCGGTAACATCGGTGTCTAGGAATACCTCCTCCTCCTCCTCCTCCTCCTCCGCTGCCTCCGGCACAGCTTCAACACAGCCCTGACTTGCCTGAGATGATGCACCCTGAGAGCTGATGCGCCACCTTGCTCTAGCTCTGGACCCCGAACCACTGCCTAATGAAGAACGTTGTAAGTGAGAAACTGTCTGGCCTTGTGGATTTTTCGGTGAGAAATGCTCCGTGTCCGCATCTGTGTCCGTCTCCTCCTCCGTCGCTGGCGGACCTGTTTGTTTTCAGAGTGTCCAACGATCGTTCCAGAACTAAGATCACCACAATGCTCATGCTGACAAGGGCATTGTCCGCACTGACCATTTTGGTGGCTTCTTCAAAACTGGCAAGGATGGTGCAGAGCTCTTTCACCTGCCTCCACACTCGGTGGTTCAACACCCCGAGGTCCGTACCACTGCTTGTCAGGCCATGTGTCACTTCGTACTGCGTAATGGCATTGCGCTGCTGCCACAATCGCTGGAGCATGTGGAGGGTGGAATTCCAGCGTGTTGCCACGTCAACAATGAGACGGTTGACGGGAGGCCGAGCTGACGCTGCAACGCAGCCAGGCGGGACGAAGCAGGGTGCGAACGGCGGAAGTGCGAACTCAGACCTCGAGCCTTCTTCAGCAGGCAGTCCAGACCCGGTACTCTTTTGAAATTTCTGGGCGACAAGGTTCAACATGTGCCC
>JAODAL010032343.1:0-47079 GCA_025379985.1 Phyllomedusa bahiana
GGCCAGTTATTAGCCAGGTACGGGCAGTAATTATCCAGAAAATAGGGCCAGTAATTAGCCAGGTAGGGCCAGGGCCAGTAATTAACCTGGTAATAGGGCCAGTAATTAACCAGGTAATAGGGCCAGTAATTAGCCAGGTAGGGCCAGGGCCAGTAATTAGCTAGGTAATAGGGCCAGTAATTAGCCAGGTAATAGGGCCAGTTATTAGCCAGGAAGGGCCAGCAATTAGCCTGAGCTGCATGGCTGGTTCTGCGACGCAGGCATGCAGCCGTGTGGCGAGGGCGGCTGTCGGACAGCTGGCACAGGAACCCCCGTAGCTGCGCTATACACCTGCGTCCTGTTCAATCTACCGCCAGTCCAGGCCTGTCTGCAGCCCAGGAGATTTGAAGTGGAGGGTTAATGGGTTAAGATGGCAGAAACTGTTTTTAGGTTGTATGCATGCAGGTTGTACTTGCTGAACGTTTTCTGTGTGGATATGTGCCTAGAAAAAGCACAGCAGATTATAATACCAGGCATGTGGATGGGATTTTATAAATCTCATGCCCATGTAGCAGAAATTTTTCCATGTGGAAATTGACTTGTAATGGGGCTTTTTACATCTGCAGCATTTCAATTTGTATTACATATTTATTATGGATTTTATTCTATTGAATTGAACAGGGTAAAATATGCACCAAAATACACACAATCAGTTGAAAATTTGTATTTCCAGATTTACCTGCGAGTTTGCTGCAAAAAATGTCCACAGCCTTTCTGTCCATGTACATTTATCCATAAAGGGTTGGAGGAATGTTATCTTGTGCATATTTATAACAATTAATCATTTAAGAACACCTTATTAAATGTGATACAATGAAAAGTTATATATATCATGTAAACTTATAATGCATCTTCTTTTATAGCTTGTGAGTGCAATCAGCATTCTAATCGCTGCAGATTTAACATGGAATTGTACAAGTTATCAGGTAGAAAAAGTGGAGGTGTATGTATAAACTGTCGTCACAACACTGCCGGGCGCCACTGTCACTATTGTAAACAAGGTTATAAGCGTGATTTAAGCAAATCTTTATCAAGCAGAAAAGTCTGCAAGCGTAAGTATTCATGAGCAATATATTTAATAAAACTATTACATATACATTTAAATTGTGTATTTTCATTCTTTCTCTATATTGTATTTATGGCTTATTAAAGGGCTTGTCCCACTTCAGACATTAATGGCATATTGTTAGGATATGACATCAATGTCAGGTAGGAACAGCACCTATCTTGTGAGTGATCCCCAAAATTGCTCTGTTTTGATCAGAGAGGTGATAAAGACTCTCCTATTGAAATAAATTTGAGTTCCAAGTACAGCTGAGTGCATTTAAAATGGAGAAGTTTTGGGGCTTGTTCTTAAGACAGATGCAGGTTCCAGAGGTTGGATTCACATCTGTCTGACATTGATGACATTTCCTAGTTATATGCCATCAATGTCTGAAATGAGGCAATCCCTTTAAATTATGGCTTTATTATAAAAGTTAATGAGAGGAGGTAGCCACAGTCTGAATGGGAAAGTGACATGCCCTTGCTCAGTTCTTTCCATAACTCTCATAAACTTAGTAAGACAGAGGTGTATAACATTAATTTCTCTTAAAGGGGTTTTGCCACGATGTAATGTTGACATGGGATCATCCAAAATGGGTATTTAATCACTTTTCTAAATATATGTGATTACAAAAAGTGAAGCCTGTGAGAGCTACAGCTTTCTTTACATGCCCTTAGTTACTTAAAAGTTTACATTAAACACGACCAGGAGCTAACAGGGAGCTGATCTGGCCAAGCTTGCGTGTTTACAACGCAAAACGTTATTAGCATCAAAATCCATTAAAAAAGTATTGTTGCGCCAAAATCTATAAAAAAATGTATTTTTAGTATCAGAAGTGAGATAACTTTATTTGCGGCAAAATCTATAAAAAAACGTATTCTTGTGCCAAAATCCGTAAAAAAAAGTTAAGAAAATCCTTTTCTTAACAGATATCGGCGCTAATAAAGTTTTTTACGCCAGAAGCGAGAGAACTTTATTAGCGCCAAAATATGTAAAGAAAAGGAATTTAGTGCAATCTCCGAAAAAAGACTATTCTTGCGCCAAAATCCGTAAAAAAACCTGTATTTTTAGCGTCAGAAGTGAGATAACTTTATTAGCGCAAAAATCTATGAATAAAAGGATTTTAGCACCAAAATCCATAAAAAAAACAGATTCTAGCGCAAAAATTCGTAAAATCCGTATTTTTAGTGAAAAAATCTTGAATTCCGCAAAAATCGTTAGCAACCAAAGCATGATCATTTTATTACGAACAGTACAGACAAGTACACATCGGAGTCACCAAGAGTCAGGATACCAAACACATGTGAACTTTTGCAACAAAATTTTTTTACTGTATTGACTCTGCATACATTTAGAACATCAACACGGTTTTCATATCATAGCTGTTTGGCAGAAAAATATCCTTATGACAGAGAGCTCAATACCGTATCCATAGAGATATAGCCAACCCTAATAGCTATCCCTTGGAGCGAAGCACTTCTAATCTCCTTCGGGCGGGTACAATGGCAAAACTCACGGTATGCTGCTCAGTGTGGAAATGCTTGTCAGCAGAGCCGCTAATCCTCCTTGTGGATCCTCCGATCTCTCTAGGGATTACACTCGCACTCTCAGTAACCAGGAATGGTAGGCTCTGCGCCTGCGCGACGTTTCGGGGACCTCCCCCTTTGTCAAGCTCGCCTACAATAGGTACGGGTAAGGCTAAATACCTATCGTCTCATTCGCATTAACCCTTTTGTGTCTACTTGTTATGGGTTAGCTTAATATGTATTACCATATACTACCAATTATATAACACTGTGCTATGCGTCCTATTGCAACTAATCCTGTGAAAGGTAAAACTTGAAAACTCTTTAATTATAAAAAAGCGCTCCATCTACATTCTTCATTTAGTCCTATTGGACTAAGCTCTTCTAGCCTATTAATCCAATATACCTCTCTCTGAAGCAAACGTTTTTTAATGTTAATGTTGTCATGCGGCTCAATGTGTTCAATAATGAGCCATCTGAGATCACTCGCATTATGATTACTGAGAGTGCGAGTGTAATCCCTAGAGAGATCGGAGGATCCACAAGGAGGATTAGCGGCTCTGCTGACAAGCATTTTCACACTGAGCAGCATACCGTGAGTTTTGCCATTATACCCGCCCGAAGGAGATTAGAAGTGCTTCGCTCCAAGGGATAGCTATTAGGGTTGGCTATATCTCTATGTATACGGTATTGAGCTCTCTGTCATAAGGATATTTTTCTGCCAAACAGCTATGATATGAAAACCGTGTTGATGTTCTAAATGTATGCAGAGTCAATACAGTAAAAAATTTTGTTGCAAAAGTTCACATGTGTTTGGTATCCTGACTCTTGGTGACTTTGATATATTGCGGGCTGGACATCCCGCTCAGGATAACAGTGTCATAGACAGACGTTATATAATAGCTGGATCCACATATTCGCAGTTAAGTACACATCGGACACTTGTATGTAAATTTGATAAGGAGTAACCTTTATTAACACCCACTATAGGTGGGACTTGGGTCTCCTGGGTGGGTTTTCAGTGAAAAATTGTGCCAAAAAACGCCGCGAAAACATGCCAAAAATGTCCGGCGCTATACATAGACTCCTGTAGTAAATTTTCTGCCCTGCTCTGGCGTATACAACATGTATCAAAAGACGACCAGCAAAAAAAAATGAGCAGAAAAAAGAAGCTCAATGGAGACAGCAGGATAATTTTACAATAGAAGTCTATGGGAGCTCTTTTCAGCCATTTTTTTTAGCGTTTTTCTAAAACGAAAAACGCTGAAAAAATTAAAGTTTTTCTGTGCAGTGTAGACATAGCCTTAGGCTAGGTCCACACGGCTTAACTGCGGGGCGTAATTTCGCCCCGCAATTACGCCGTGTGGCCAGGGGCGGGGCGGGAGCGGGGGAGGGAGCGGGGGGCCGGCACTTCGCAGGCCCATAGACAATCACTGCTAGTGGCGCGTATACGCCGCTAGAAAGTGACATGTGAATTATCTCCCCGCCTGGCGGCTTCGCCGGGCGGGGAGAAGAGACGTAATCCATAGTTCTCTATGAGAACTGTGAATTACCGTAATGAATGGGCCGGTTTCGGCCCGTAATTGGCGCACTCTGGCGCGTAATTACGGACCGAAGTACGGCCCATTTTAAGCCGTGTGAACATGTCCTTAGGCAACAAATAAAAATAGAAACATAGACTGAACGACAACACAGAAAAGATCACACATTTTTACTTGTATAAAGTCTATTTATACAATGTTAAATATTCACCTGTTAGGCTATATCAACCCTGCAGTGGACAAAGAACGACCTGAAAACAAATGACTAAAAACGTTGATAAAACTGAGTTTTCTGTCCACTGCCTGTCAAAAGCGGCTGAAAAAATTGCAGTTTTTTTGCCGCGATTTGCTTTTTTGGGTGCATTTTTTATGCATGTTTTTTGCTGGTCTTCAAGTCTGTTTTTCAATATATGCATAAATTAAGCCATTGGATGTAACCCACCCTACAAAAGGGGGAATAAAGAACATTATTGCCTTTATATGTAATCTTGTCGTTTTACGGATTTTGGCGCTAATAAAGTTATATCTTTGTCGCCAAAAATATGTTTTTTTTTACGGACTTTGACCCTAAAATACATTTTTTTAATAGATTTTGGTGCTAAAATCCGTATTTTTACGGCTTTTGGTGCTAATAAAGATATCTCGCTTTTGTCGCCAAAAATACGTTTTTTTTACGGATTTTGGTCCTAAAGTCCATTTTTTTACGGATCTTGGTGCTAAAATCCGGATTTTTTTTTCTGGATTTTAGCGCTAATAAGGTTATCTCACTTTTGTCGCCAAAAGTACGTTTTTTTTTACGGATTTTGGCCCTAAAGTCCATTTTTATATGGATTTTGGTGCAAAAATCCATATTTTTGTGGATTTTTCCACTTACAAAATTATCTCGCTTTTGTCGACAAAAATATGTTAATACGGATTTTGCCCCTAAAATACGTTTTTTATGGATTTTGGTGCTAAAATACATTTTTATGGATTTTGGCGCTAACACACTTATTTCGATTTTGCAGCAAAAAAACTGTTTTTAAGGATTTTAGCACCAAAATTCATAAAAAACAGACTTTATCACCAAAATCCGTAAACAAACAGACTTTAGTGCCAAAATCCGGAAAAATAATGCCATAGCGCTAAAATCGGTAAAAAACTATTTGAGCGGCAAAACCAGTAAAAAAACCTTATTTTTAGCAATAAAATACGTAAAAACACCCATATTTTTAGCGATAAAAGCAAGATAACTTTAGAAGAGCCAAAATCCATTAAAAAAGTATTTTTGCACCAAAATCCGTTAAAAAAGTTTTTTTGCGCCAAAATCCGATAAAAAACTTATTTTTGCATAAAAAGCGTATTTTTATCGACACAAGCGAGAAAAGTTTAATAGTGCCAAAATCCGTAAAAAATATATTTTGGTGACAAAATCCATAAAAAATTTGTTTTAGCGACAAAACCTGTTAACAAAACTTATTTCTAGCGACAAAATACGTAAAAAAAATGTATTTTTAGCAACAAAAGGAAGATAACTTTAGAAGAGCCAAAAACCATAAAAAAACTATTTCTAGCGCCACTAGTGAGATAACTTTGTTAGTGCCAAAAAACGGATTCTAGCGGCAAAATCTGTAAAAAAAAGTATTTTTAGCGTCAGAAGTGAGATAATATTATCAGCGCCAAAATCTGTAAAGAAAAATCTGTTAGCACCAAAATCCGTAAAAAAACTGATTCTTGCACCAAAATCCATAAAAAAAAACATATTTTTAGCGTTAGAACGAGTTTACTTTATTAGCAACAAAACATGTTAAGAAAAGGATTTTAGCAGCAAAATCCATTAAAAAAAACGGATTCTGGTGCCAAAATCCGTAAAAAGACATATCTTTAGCGTCAGAAGCGAGATAACTTTATTAGCGCCAAAATATGTTAAGAACAGGATTTTAGCGCCAAAATCCATAAAAAACAGATTTGGGCACCAAAATCCATTAAAAAAACGTATTTTTATTGTCAGAAGTGAGATAACTTTATTAGCGCCAAAATCTGTAAAGATAAGGATTTTAGTGCTAAAATCCGTAAAAAAACGGATTTTTGCGCAAAAATCCATAAAAAGACATATTTTTAGCATCAGGAGCAAGATAACTTTATTAGCGCCAAAATATGTTAAGAAAGGATTTTAGCGGCAAAATCCGTAAAAAAACGGATTCTGGTGCCAAAATCCATAAAAAAACGGATTTTTTGCGTTAGAAGCGAGATATCTTTATGCGCGCCAAAATCTGTAAAAAAAAGGATTTTAGCCAACATCTGTAAAAAATCAGTAAAAAACAGTACAGAAAAGGACACATACACACCTGTATGCAAATTTGATAAGGTATAACCTTTATTAACACCCACTATAGGTGGGACTTGGGTCTCTGGGTGGGTTTTCATTGAAAAATCGCGGCAAAAAACGCAGCTAAAACATGCCAAAAAAACACGGCAAAAGATGTCCAGCGCTTTACATAGACTCCTGTAGTAAAGACTCTTCCTGGCTCTGCCGTTTTTTAGAACATGTTGAAAAAGACGACCAGTAAAAAAACGAGCAGAAAAAAGAAGCTAAGTGTAAACAGCAGGACGTTTTTACAATAGAGTCTATGGGAGATGTTTTCAGTCATTTTTCCAGCGTTTTTAGAAAACGAAAATCGCTGATAAAATGGACGTTTTTCTGTGCAGTGTAGACATAGCCTTATAACTTTTCGTCATTATTTCATTATGTACAGAAAGCCCATCAGTGATCTTTTTCTTGATTTATAGTGTTGATTGCGCCGTTCGAGAAAAGTTAATTTCGAGTCTAACTTCACGATTTTTTAGAACTCGAGCTGAACTGAACATTTTACTGTTCGTTCGAGTAAATGTTCGAGTTCTACATCACGTTCGACACACTATTTTAATAGTTTTCATGTCCAAAAATTGGCATTGCCGCGGCAGTTTTTAGGCGCATTAAATCAATGTAAAGTGCGCCAGAAAGTATGATCCTCTCAAAAATCTGGCTTCAGGTATACATTGCATAGTAAAAATAATGCTCCTAAAGAGGCGCATTGCGCCTTTTTAGCAAATCGCGGCACATAGCATATCATTGCTAGTGTATGTAATGTGCCTATCGAGGTGCATTGCGCAACGGAGGCGCATAACATATCATTTCTAGTTTATGTAATGCGCCTCGTTAGCGGCGAAGATGGCATAGCTGCAGCGATCCGACACCCAGACATGGCAGTGGGAAGCCCTGTGAAGGCTCCCGTCACTTACATTTCCCCCGGTTGGCCCTTTCCCACTCCGCCGTAGACAGGAATTGTGAAACCGCCATCTTGGTACAGTCCCTAATGCATTTTCTATGCAATGCATTAGACTGTATTAACAATCGCGCCCCCCTAATGGTCAAGCACCATAGGGGGACTCAATTTTACAGTAGAAAAAAAAATAAATAAAGTTTTAAAGTACAAAAAAAAAGTAATTAAAGTTCAATTACCCCCCTTTCCCCATTTTACATATAAAAATCATTAAAATAATAAAAAAGTTACGACATATTTTGGTTATCACAGCGTCCGAAAAAAGACCTATCTACAAAAATATAACATCACTAATCCCGTACGCTGAACACCGTAGAAGAAAAAAAATTCCAAACACCAAACAATTGCCGTTTTTTGTCAGTTTACGTCACACTCAAAAAATGGAATAAAAGTGATTCCAAAAATTCGCTATGCATTCCAAACTTGCTAGCGATAAAAAGTAAAATTCAGCCCGCAAAAAATGCACCCTCACTGACGTCCGAGTGTTAGTACAAAAAAGTTATGTGTCGCACAAACCGGCGACGCGGCACAAATTTCAATATAGAAAATGTTTGGAAATTTTTTACGGTACCAGAACATAAAAGAAACCATACATGTTTGGTATTGCCAGATGCGTATCAACCTGTAAAATACAGATAACACATCATATTTACCGAAGATTGAACGCCGTAAACGCAAAACACCCGCAAACATGGCGAAAATACGTTTTTTTTCACAATTTGTCCAGTTTTTTTTTTTTTTTTTTTCTTGGAATTTTCTTGCGGTTTCCCAGTATATTCTATAGTACAGTGGATAACACCCATTAAAAGTACATCTTTATCCCGCAAAATAAATAGCCTCAATATGTCCTATGTATGTGAAAAATAAAAAAGTTATGGCTCTGGGTAGGTGAGGAGGGAAAAACGAACGTGTCAACAAAAAAAACGCCGGGTCCTTAAGAGGTTAAACAATTTGGGACAGGCCATTCTGCTGATGATTGTCACAGTGAGCAGAAGAACCTTTCTCAAACATAAGGTATAGAAAATTGATTCAAATGCCAAAGTCAGTAATAGAAATATATAGTCCCACAAAGAGTCCAAGTATTCTGGTTGATTTTTTTCCATAGTTCTTTTATTATTGATTGGAACATACAACCTATAATTGACAAGTCCAATGCTGCAACATCAAATACATATATTTGATGTTGCAGCATTGGATTTGTTATATACTATATTTCTATTACTAACTTTGGAATCAGATCCTATTACATTCACTCACTTTGCGCTATCAAAACTGTGGATTAATAACAGTGAGGTAGTATTTCATAATATATTAAATTATTTTTTTTTCAGCCTGCCAGTGTCACCCCATTGGAGCAATCAATGCCATGTGCAACCAAACAACAGGCCAATGTCAATGCAAAACCGGAGTCACTGGTTTAACTTGCAATCGTTGTGCACAAGGATTCCAGCAAAGTCGTTCTGCACATATGCCTTGTGTCCGTAAGTTGTTGAAATTATATGAATGTTTTTGTGCTTTCACTCATGGACAGACTATTCATTAAATAAAATGATTAATTTGTTAGCTGTATATATCAATGTCTGTCAAGTTACAGCCGAGCTGTAAACCAGTGAATCCCATGCAGATGCTAGAACACTTTCATTTTCTCTCAAAATGCCATTGTTTCAGACAGCAAGCGTTTGTTAGGTAAACTAGAATCCATTGGGTTAGAGATAACAGTGTGTAATTGGATTAAAAACTGGCTGCTGGATCGTACTCAGAGAGTGGTGGTAAAATGAATTCCTACTCTGAGTGGTCCCACGGTCTGAAAGAGTGGTGTGCGCAGGGCTCAGTATTGGATCCTCTCTTATTTAATTATTTATTAACATTAGTGGAAGGGATCAATAGCACGGTTTTTCGATTTTTGCAGATACCCCAACTATGTAGGTAGTGCAATCTATGGAAGATGCTCATAAATAGCAAGCAGACCTGGGCCACGAGTGCATTGTCATCCACTTGGCAAATATGGTTTATCAATGTGGAAAAATGGTAAGTTCTGCATCTGGGAGAAATAAATACAGGCATCATATGTCCTAGGGGGAGAAAAACATGGAGAATCGCTTTTGTTGAGAAAGATCTGGGCGTTCTTTGTAGATCATAAACTACAGAACAGCATGCAATGGTCAGATCAGCTGCCTCTAAGGCCAGTAAGAATTGGCGTGTTATTTAAAAGAGGCATGGACACTCACCCCCGCTGCCCCGCCCTCCCCCCGCGCCCACCCCCCCCCCCCCGGGGGGGGGGGGCCCATCCCCCACCCCCCCCCCTCGCCGCACCTCCCCGCCCCCCCCTTGGACAAGGATGTCATTCTTCCGCTGTACAAAGCATTGGTGCGTCCTCACTTAGAATATGCTGTTCAGTTCTGGTCCCCAGTTTATAGAAGAGATGTAATGGAGCTAGAGAGAGTACAAAGACGAGCAACAAAACTTATAAGGGGAATGGAGCATCTTAGTTATGAGGAGAGGTTAGTAGAATTGAACTTATTTAGTCTTGAGAACAGACGGCTTCGGGGGAACATGATTAATTTATATAAATATATAAATGGTCCCTACAAAAGTATGGGGAAAAATTATTTCAAGTGAAGCCCCCTCAAAAGACAAGGGGACATTCCCTTCAGCTGGAGAAAAAAGGATTCAATCTCCAGAGGAGAAGGCCATTCTTCACTGTAAGAACTGTGAATCTGTGGAATAGCCGCCTGAGGAGCTGGTCACAGCAGGAACAGTAGAGAGTTTCAAGAAAGGCGTAGATACCTACGTGGAACTAAAGAATATTCATGCGTACATAGCTATGTAAAATTCTGGATCCTGCCTGGTGGAAGCTCTGGGGTCAGAGATATGGTCTCCACTGGAGCAGATTGGTTCTTGCCTTGTGGGTTTCAGGGCATTAACCAGTGGTGAGGCTGAGCTTAATGTCCTTGTCTCTCTCCCTTCACCCACATTTTCCCCACCCTTGGTTGAACTTGATGGACACATGTCTTCTTTCAACCGTACTAACTATGTAACATATTTCTTACATGTCAAAAAGCCAGAGAGTGTCTCTGTTCCCAAGCTACATGCCCCTTAAATACTAATGCTGCACTTTGTGCTATCTCTGGGAGTCTATACATTGACAGAATGGGGGCCTTCTGATCTTTGTGTGGCACATGCATGAGTGCAGTTTTGTTTGTTGTTAATTTTGTCAGTAATGACACTCGACTGGTTCTTACATAAACGGGGAGTCACATGCTTACATGGCCTCACCCTTTCTGTAGTGCAAATAGGGGGGACCTCTTCTGATAACTCTTTGTTGCCCATAGCAACCAGAGAACCCCTCTCATTTCATATAGTGCTCTGGAAAATTTAAAGGGGTGCTCTGGTTGCTACGGGCTACAAAGTGAGTTTTAAACCTAGATAGTTTTCATACATGTGGCCCTTAATGTTCAAGCTTATTTTGCTAGTAGCATTTTGTTAGTGCATCCACAAAGAATTAAAAACACTTTCCCTCCAGGCATATGTTAGTACCTTAACCTCTTAAGGACCCAGCCAGTTTTGGCCTTCCTGACCCAGCCCTATTTTTGAAATCTGGCATGAGTCACTTTATGTGATTCTGAGATTGTTTTCTCGTGACACATTGTGCTTTAAGTTAGTAAGAAAATTTTATCCATACAATCCTTGTTTTTTTGTGAAAAATATCAAAATTTCATGAAAATTTTGAAAAATCTGTGATTTTGAAAGCTCCAAAATTGCTGCGTACAAGACAGATAATTATTCACCACAAAATAGTTTATAACTAGCATCTACCATATGTCCACTATAGGTTGGCATCATTTTTTAAATGTCCTTTTTTTATGACATTAGAGGGCTTAGAAAATTAGTAGTAATTTCTCACATTTTCAAGAAAATTTGCAATATACATTTTTTTAGGGACCAGTCCAGTTCTGACGTGGCTTTGAGGGGCCTGTATTTTTAGATAACCCCCCTAAATGACTCCATCTAAGAAACTAGACCCCTTAAAGTATTTACAACAGTGTTTAGGAAGTTTGTTAACCCTTTAGGTATTTTTACAGAAATTAAAGCAAAGTGGAGGTGAAATTTCAAATTTCACTATTTTTGCAGATTTTCAATATTTATCATTTATTCTCTGGAATACGGTAATGTGACTAGGTAAATGCAATGTAATATCATTTCCCCAGGTCTGCCGTTTTTAGGGAAAAATCCCATATGTTTGGCCCTAGTGCAATTATTTGGTCATCCATAAGCCCCAGAAAAGGAGGAGTACCCACTGGACTCTTGGTCTCATTTTTAATGCAATTTTATTTAGGCACCATTCAGGTTTGAGGAGGCCCCTAAGGTGCTAAACTTAATAAACACCCCTAAAAAGACCCCATATTGGAAACTACACCCCTTAAGGGTATATATACGGGAGGGGCGTCGCTAGGCTGTTTTATTAGGGGCTCGGGCCCCCCGAATAAAACACCCTGTGCCCGAGTCTTTCCCCGGGGTCCAGGCCGCTGCCGGGGGCCTGGAGCACGACTGGCCTTTAGCTGCATGTGCGTCTGCTGGACGCACATGCAGCTGCGGGGTTCTGCGGAGCAGAGAGCGAGCGCTCCCTGCCACGCAAAACAGTGTCGGACCCGCCAGGTCCAAACAGCGGGGCCGCCGGGTCCTCCACAGCGCTGAGGACCGCCGCAGCCCGTGCGCCTTCAGCCGGCAGCGTCGCGATGATGTGATGTCATCGCGACGCTGTGCCCTCGGCGCACAGCGCGTCATAGGCCGTGCGCCCGAGGAGCTGCGGAGGAGCGCGGTGAAGAGGCAGAGCGCGCTCGCCGGGGGAGTTAAGGTGAGTATTACTGTTGTTATTTTTAAAGGTTTACCTGCCTCAGTGCCCCCGTAATGCCTGCCTGTGGCCCTATAATGCCTGCCTGTGGCCCCCATATCCCTGCCTGTGGCCCCCATATCCCTGCCTGTGGCCCCTATATACTGCCTATGGCCCCCATACCACTGCCTGTGGCCCCATATTTCCTCTGTGGCCCCCATATACCTGCCTGTGGCCCCATATCCCTCCCTGTGCCCCTATAATGCCTGCCTGTGGCCCCCATATCCCTGCCTGGGGGCCCCATATCCCTGCCTGTGTCCCTATAATGCCTGCCTGTGCCCCTATAATCCCTGCCTGTGGCCCCCTATACTGCCTGTGGCCCCCATATCCCTGTCTGTGCCCTATAATGCCTCCCTGGGCCCTTATAATCCCTGCCTGTGGCCCCCATACCCCTGCCGTGGCCCTAATGCTGCCTGTGGCCCTATATTGCCTGCCTGGGGCCCCTATAATGCTGCCTGTGGCCCCCATATCCCTGCCTGTGGCCCCATATACTGTCTGTGGCCCCATATACTGCCTCAGTGCCCCCATATACTGCCTCATTTCCCCCTATATACCTTCTTGTGGCCCTTATATACTGCCTCAGTGCCCCTATATACCTTCTTGTGGCCCCTATATACTGCCTCAGTGCCCCCATATACTGCTGTGGCTCCATATACTGCCTCAGTGCCCCTATATACTCCCTTTTGGCCTCTTTATACCTGCCTGTGGCCCCTTATACTGACTCAGTGCCCCTATATACCTCCCTGTGCCCCTATATCTGCCTGTGCCCCTATATACTGCTGTGCCCCTATATACTGCCTGTGCCCCCCTATTTACTGCCTGTGGCCCCTATACCCTCCCTGTGGCCCCATATACTACTTCATGCCCATATCCCTAACTGGGGGAAACTGCTATACCTATAATTAAGGATTTTGCTGGAAATGTGAGGGATTCTAAGATATTTGTGTCCAAATCTCGGGGACAAGTTTTGGGCCCGGGAGCAATCAGCATGAAGGTGTGAACCGGAAATGGAGAAGAAAACGGAAGGCGAACGCCGCCGATCAGAAAAGACCTCTCCGGTGAATCACTAAATGTAACTGCAGTGTAATCACATATATTTCTGCAGAGTCTACTACAACTAGTATCTCCCACTATCTGGTCACTGTATGGGGAAATATACAGTCCTCAGCGTCTGTGTTACACTGGTGTCTCCCACTATCTGGTCACTGTATGGCGGTGGTATTGTAATCAGAGCCGTGTACAGCTGATGGTCACATGTGGGGGTCGCGTTTGGTCAGGGTCTGGCAGGATTATTGAGCTTAAGTAGTAATAGTTTGGGGTCTTGGTTTTGTAGGAGGGTTTTAGTAACAATCACTCGTCCGGTTATTTGCTCCATGTGTAGTTGTATGTTTTGGGGGACTGTTTAGGGGTATTATCTATGAAGGTGAGAAGTTCTGAAAAGTAAATTTGTCATTGGTTTTACTGTACAGTGACTGCTGAGGAGATGGACGGGATCTGTGTGGAATGTGCAGAAAATTAGTAACAGGAACAGAAGGTTTTTCTCTGTAAAAAAACATCCGCAGTTCACAATGAGGCGTGAAAATGTCGTGTGAACCCAGCCCTACCCAGAAAAACACAAAGGGCCCGAGCCCCGGATGTTTTAGGACCCTAGCAACGCCCCTGTATACAGGTGTGTAGTGAGTATATCGACGCCACAGGTGATTCACAAATTTTTTTTAGTATTAGGCTGTGAAAATGTAAAAAAAATTTTTCCAATAATCTGCAATTTTAGCTTAAAATGTTTCATATTTACAAGGAATCCTGGAAAAAAAGAAACCCCCAAAAATTTGTTAAGCAATTTCTTTCAAGTTCGGCAATACCTACATGTGGTATAAACTGCTGTTTGGGCGCATGGCAGGGCGTCCAAGAGAGGGAGCGCTATTTGGCTTTGGGAACGCAGATTTTGGTGGGGCCATGTCGCATTTGCAAAGCCCCCCAAGTACCAGACCAGGTGAAATCTTCAGAAGCCGCCCATTTTAGATTCAACACCCCTCAGGGATCTCATCTAGGGGTTTTATTGTGCATTTTGGGTGCAAGGTGTTCCATCGTTTTTTTTAGCATTGGGCATGAAAAATGGGGGGGGGGGAAACGCAGTTCAACCATTGTTTTTTGGGCTTCAATTTTACAGCGTTAGCCGGTTTCGTGTTAATTGATGTGATAACTTTACTATGGGGGTCGGTACATTGCAATGGTATAAATTTTATATAGTTTTTTAATTTTTATTACTTTTACACAAAAGAAATAGGTCTATAAAAATTGCGTTTTTATGTTTCCTATTCTGATAGTTATAACTTTTTTTTTTTGCTGTGTGGGAGAGCTGTGTAGGGCCTTGTTTTTTGCGGGAGTGAATTTGATGCTTTTATTGGTACCATTATGGGGTGCATACAACACTTTGTTCACTTTTTATTTAGGTTTTTGTGAGGCGTTTTGAACAAAACACAGCAATCCTGGTAGTGTTTTTTATTTTTATGTTTTATAGCGGTCACTCTGCGTTAGATATGACATGCTAGCTTTACTCAGCAGGTCGATACGATTACAGCAATACGCAATTTGTATATTTTTTTAATTTTTATGCTTTTATACAATAAAAAACAAATTTTAATTCAAACAGGAAAACACATTTTTGCATCGCCATAGTCTGAGAGACATAACTTTATTTTTCTGCGTAGGGAGCTGTATAAAGGCTTGTTTTTTTGCGGAATGAGTTGACATTTTTATTAGTATCACTTTTGGGGGGACAAGAATTTTTGATCAGTTTTTAAATTGTTTTTTGGAAGGCAGAGTTTAAGAAAATACTGCAATCCTAGTAGTGTTTTTTATTATTATTTTTAACAGGGCTCACTGTGCAGAATCCATAATGAGTTAGCTGTACTCTGTGGGTCGATACAATTATGGCGATACCCAATTTATATAGTTTTTTTTATGTTGAAGCACTTTGAAAAAAAAAAAGTGTTTTTAGTGTGTAAAAGAATATTTATGCATCGCTATCTTCTGAGAACCATATCTTTTTTATTTTTCGGTATACAGAGCTGTGTTAGGACCTTTTTTTTTGCGGGATGAACTGACGTTTTAATTGGTACAACGTTGCTGTTTATAGTGGTTTTTAATCACTTTTATTCCATTTCATGTGATGGGAGAAACAAAAATTTTTAAAATTTGTGATTGTTTTTTTTTTTTTTTTTTTTACGCCGTTCACCTTACCGGTAAATTAACATGACAGATTTATAGGGAAGGTCGTTACGCACGCGGCGATACCAAATATGGGTACTTTATTTATTTTTGATCTTTTTGGGGGCGATTGGCGTTTGTAAAGGGGAAAAGGGCGGTGTACGTGTTTTTATTTTTATTTTCATGTTTGTTTTTTACCAGTTTTTCACTTTATTTTTACTTTTTTTTACGTTTTTCACATTTTTATTTTACTTTCCCCCATAGGGGATTTGAATGAGAGATCTTTAGATCTCTCATTCAATAGGAATCAGTGCATAGCTTGTTGCTGTGCACTGGTTCCTATGACAACTGTCAGTCACGATGCCGGGCCATGCCCACAGGGCACGGCCGGGCATCGTGACGTCACAGACAACCCGGAAGGCATTCTCTGCCTTCCGGGCTGTCTGTCAGAGGGCAGGAGCTGCACGGATCGCCCGATCCGTGCGCTGCTGCCGCCGACAGAGACGCAGGAGGAGCGATCTCCTCCTGCGTCTCTCTTAGTTATTGCGACCCGATGGTCGCGATAACTAAGGGATTAACCGCCCCCCCCCCCTCCCTCTGGAGTGATCGCGGGTCGAGGCCGACGCAGCTGGATGTCAGCTGTAATATACAGCTAATATACAGCTGTAATATACAGCTAATATACAGCTGTAATATACAGCTGACACCCCGCGCCGATCGCGCAAACTCTGCTTTAGAGTTCGCGCGATCCTCCGGACGTATGCATACGTCCAGGGGCGTGATCCCCCAAACGACCTGGACGTATGCATATGTCCAAGGTCGTGAAGGGGTTAATTAGAAACATAGAAGATTTCCCATCATTCTGATGTTTTGGTCAATATGAGACCTTTTTCAGTGGAACATCTAAAGATGTACATATAAATCAGGATTAGCATCAATAGTAATAAATCCACAAACATACTGCACATACCACATGCACAATAATAATAATAATAATAATAATAATAATAATAATAATAATAATAATAATAAATAAATACCATATAAAAGGAATTTGTCATACTAAATTAATAAATCAATACATTCACTTTTCCTTTAAATTACATCCTTATTAAAATTCCCATACAAAATAAGTAAAAGGGAGGAAATATATTTCAAAGTAACAGAAGATGAAAAAAGGAAGAATATGAAAATTTGGAGTATAATGTTGTTCCTCAGAAGCAGATTGTATAAGTCATTGTGGAGTGTTAAGCCACTAAAGATTGGCATGGTTTTAAAGGTAGTGCACGTCAGATGTCATGATCCTCTGCATCGTTGCCTAGTAGCTGGGAACGCTGAATTATTTGCTGATAATGTGCATGTCTGATAATCTCCTGTGTCGTTGCCTAGCATCAAATACATAGTCAGAACATGCAAATGCACATATCAAATGACGCACTGCATTGTTGTTTGATAACTGAGGATGATATCATCAGTTTCACTAATCAGTACTTACTAATACACCTAATATAAACCATGGAAAGTAATAACAATTTAACAGAGCCAAATTTCTCCTTACATCTACATAGACTTATGGCCACCTAATGTTATACAGAATGGCAACTTCTGATTACTACAAGAGTGCCATCAAATAGATATGACACAAAAAACCTGCACAGACTGTATATATCTGAAGAACACTTTGATGATGCCCTCTTTCTATAATGCACATACCGTAATAACTTTACTTAGGATGATTTCATATATGTTCAGAAAAAAGATGACAACTAATTAATTCATAATAAAAAATGAGTATGTGACATTAAATCTCCAATGCCCAATACACAAATATTAGACATCAATGACAGCAAAAGAGTAACTTTGTCTTGTTCAATCAAACATCCTATCATTTATCAAGAGCATTAAAGGGGTGTTATCGTTTCATTAAATGGTCTTCAGAATAAGGGGACAGTGAAAACAAGCAACTTTGCAATTGGATGTCATTAGCAAAGCTGCCTTGTTCTCACAGTGTCCCTTATCTTGTGTTTTTATTTACACTGATATCCAGTGTGGGTCGAATCCCTCCTGATCCCTCCTCCTTGCAATTCACTAGCTGAGAGCTCATTTACATTCTGTACAGCCCCTGGGTCGATTCACGGAGCTGTGTCTCTGACTCAGAGTTAGGGGCCGAAGCATTTTCTGTTTCCACACCTAGCAGAAACAGACTTCAGCAGATTGTACAATGAGAAAACATGACAGTTTTTTGTCCCTGTGCCTAACTCTCCTGCATACACGCAGATCTGTGCCGTTCTTAGAAAGCTGTAATACATCTCCAGCTGTGAGAGATCAGTGCTCAGATTAGATTGAATGCAGCCTGTGGTATGTATACAGCTCTTATAAAATAAGACTGCATAGAGAGAGACACAGTGATATGTGGACTCAGAGGGGAGGGGCGGGGAGTCTCAGGCCAGCAGTGAAGGGGGGATGATGTCATCCAGCTGGGAGGGGAAGAAACGCCCCTGCATTCACAGAGCTGAGAAGCTGAGAGCAGTGTGAATCAGCAGAAGTAAGGAAGCAATACATCCCCTTTAAAGGGAATTTGTTACCCCTACAAAAGATGTAATTATACATTGACCACAAAATTACATTCTCTACAGTATTCAGACATCTTAGGATCAAGGTATTCGAAGTATGTGGGGAACAAGATTCATGTTTTAATAATCCCATTCGATTACCACCCCTACATAGTTCAGAAATTCGTTCAATAATTTGAAATCGTAACCCTGATATGTTATGTCCTGTCTGTTAAACATTATGTGGTAGTGGTGAAAAAATAACTTTAACAACATTTAGTAGACTTGGTTTTGCCACTCAATTTGTTATCCATTGTGTTGTTTTGCCAACATGCAATAAATTACATGGACACTCCAATAGGTATACAACCTGGGTAGAATCAAATTTCTCTTACTAATATCTATGTTCTTGTCTGTCTCTTTCTGAGCCCCCTCCCTGTCTTTATCTGTCTTTTGTTCTATATCCTCCCATGTCCCATGTTCATCTCTTTCAGAGTCCCCTGTCTGTCTTTTTTTAGGTATCTCTTTCTTTCTGTGTCTTCTGTCTGTCTCACTGTATCTTCCACCCATTTCTCTCCATTTCCCCATCTTTCGCTGTCTGTTTCCACTGTCTATCTCTCTTTGTGTCCTGCCATTCATATCTTTGTGCTCCCAGCCAACTCTTTTTTATCCCCTGTCTGTCTATTTCAGTGTCTGTTGTACTTTTTATCTATCTTTTTATCTATCTTCCATTTGTTTCTCTCTTTGTCCCCGTCCATCTCTCTTGTATCTGCCCACTCTCTTAGTCCCCTCAGAGACAGAGAGACATAGACATTGGTCTGAGAGATTGATGGACTGGAGACTTATAGAGACCGATAGCGAACACAGAGAAGGATGGATGTCTGTTCTCTTTCTCTCTCTTTATTTTTCAACTGTCCCCTTTCCTCAGAGACTGAGAGACAGATAATGGCCGCAGAGAGCAATGCATGGCAGATTTGGAGAGCAATCATCAGGGGACTGGGAGAAAGGGAAAAGAATGACTTGGAGAGAGGTGGTCAGCTGTAACTGGGAGAGATGGATGGCAGACATAGAAAGAGATGGCTCTCAGACTCAGAGAGTGATAAAAGTGGGACACAGATAGAAAGATGGGGGACACAGAGTGACAGAAAGGGGACACAGTAAGAGGCAGACGGCGGACACAGAGAGTGACAGACAGGGGACACAGTGAGAAACAGATGTTGCACACAGAGAGATGGACAGAAAAGAAAAAGAAACAGTTTGGGGACACAGAGAAGGATGGATGGATGGATGTCCCTTATGTTTCTCTCTCTTTGTCTTCTTATAGTCCACTGTCTGTCTCACTTTGTGTCCTCTGTCTGTCTCTCTCTCTGTGCTCTCTAATCATCTTTCTCACATATTAATTCTATACAAGCAGCAAATATTATCATCATAGTGTTAATACCCAAATCAGTATACCAAGACCAATATTATCAATAATGCCCATATAAAAAGATCACATAATAATGCCACATCCTGACCATATATCACCACCACATAGGGAGACGTGTATGATCGGGTTTTTCACCCTTTTCTGGCATAAAATGTGCCTAAGTGAGCCATCTACGATGTCTAATGTGCCTAATGAATGTGTCAACGCACATTGTTTGTAAGACTCAACACTTTCTAATGCGCCTAACATGAGGGGCCATTCTGGGATGTACTGGGGGCGTGTCGCACCACACTCGTAATATTAGACACTTATATGAATGTGGTTCGGCAAAACTAGGCACATTACTGCTCCGACAGGCAGAGCTATTTCAATGTGGTGTCTGCCTGAGCCTCAGGAGTCGAAATGAAGCTAGATTTGCCATTAGGGCAAAAATGTCCCTTATTTCTCAACTTACACCAGTGCAATAATAAAAAGTAATTTATGATAATTATCAAACTATATAAAATTAAATTATTTAAATTTAATAAAAAATGTTATCATATAAAATTAATATAAAAATATATAATATCCCAAAAATATAAAAATATCTCCTATAAAATGCTTTTAAATTTAATAGAATCAAAAACTAGTTTTACATGAAATAACCCATTGATGTTGTTGTTCAGATTTTACAATTTTTTATTTTTACTACATTAAATTTGAAATTTATTTTTGCTGCTCTCACCCTTTATTCTACATACAGCAAGAGCCAGCACACCACAGGTCTGGCTGGGACCTGTGGTTCACCAAGCAAGATCAGTACCATAGTTTCTATTCACTGACATGCTATTCTAATGACTTTTCTTTTATTTCCAGCCTGTCTATAGCCTTTATACATGTTAGACACGATACTAATGCGCCCAAGTTCCATAATGCGCCTAAGTTTCATAATGCAACTAACACACAGGCGAGGCGCTTCGAAATTTAGACTCCATTTATAATCACACAAAAACCACTTTCATACATTCAGGCGCATTATACACTGAAAATGAGACTCGATAATTCACTTCGAAGCGCCTTCCTTCATACATGTCTCCCTAGGTCGCATAACACAATGGTGGGAGGAAAGGCAGGAGAAGGGGTACAGGTCACAGCTTACAGGCACAATCTTCTGGGGGAAAATGGAGAATCTACTCCCTGGAGATTGTACTGTGACTGTGGCCTGTACCACCAAGATCATATTATGCAGCCTGAACTGCGTTACCTGCACTCCAAGAAGATCAGCTGCGGCTTTGACCTTCAGGGGGTGCAGGGAGCAGAGTTTTGTCATGTTTTGTTTATAGTGTTTCTATTTTTCTACAGGTTCCCTCATTTGGACTACGTTGGATTTGTTGTACTAGCAGCATTGGACCCATTTCTTTAATAAATTGGTAAATGAGGGATGTTGTTGTGGAGTGTTTATTTAAATACAGTTTTTTTCTCTTTTGTTTCATTTCAGAGAGTGGCAAACAGGGACTCAGTGAGAGACGGATGGAGGACTAAGGCTAGGTTCACACGGCTTAACTGCGGGACGTAATTACGCCCCGCAATTGCGCCGTGTGGACGGGGGCGGGGTGGGAGCGGGGGAGTGAGCGGGGGGCCGGCACTTCGCTGGCCCATTGACTTGCATTACCAGCGGCGCGTATAAGTGTGCTCTATGGAACGCACGATCCATCTGCAACAAACCCACTGCTGTTCATGACCTGTTTCTCTCTAACTCCCTCAACCTGCTGGCCCTCATAGAAACATGGCTCCAGCAATCTGACACCACGTCCCTTGCTGCTCTCACCTATGGTGGCCTACACTTCATCCACACCCCCAGACCTGAGAACAGGCAGGGTGGAGGAGTTGGCATACTTCTTTCTCTACACTGCACTTACCAGGTCATCCTAACACGCCATCATAACCCCTTTACTAAAAAAGCCCACTGTGGACCCATCCTGTGCTGCTAATTATTGACCAGTCTCTAATTTGCCCTTCATCTCTAAACTCCTGGAACGCTTGGTCTACTCTCGCCTAATCCGCTATCTCTCTCCTAACTCTCTTCTCGATACGCTACAATCCGGTTTTGCTTTAGTTAAAGTCTCAAATGACCTCCTAACAGCAAAATCACAGGGTAACTACTCGTTGCTGCTTCTCCTGGATCTCTCAGCAGCATTTGACACTGTTAATCACCACCTTCTCCTCACAATGCTCAGTGCCATTGGCCTCCAGGACACCGCTCTCTCTTTGTTCTCATCTTACTTGTCTGATCGTATCTTCAGTATCTCTTTTTTCGGATCTACCTCCTCTTCTCTATCTCTTGGTGGTGGAGTTCCTCAGGGATCAGTTCTAGGTCCTCTCCTCTTTTCATTGTACACAGCCCCAATTGGACAAACCATCAGCAGATTTGGCTTCCAGTACTTTCTCTATGCTGATGACACCCAATTATACACCTCCTCCCGTGACATCAGTCCTGCTCTCCTACAAAACACCAGTGACTGTCTGTCCGCTGTCTCTGACATAATGTCTTCTCTCCATCTGAAACTAAACCTCACTAAAACTGAACTCTTTGTCTTTCTGTCATCTAGTAACCAACCCCCCCTCTGCTATTTCTGTTTCAGTATGTGGTACCACCATTACTCCTAGGCAGCAGGCCCACTGTCTTGGGGTTATACTAGATTCTGATCTGACCTTCACCCCATATATCCAATCCCTTGCCCGCTCCTGTCACCTGCACCTCAAGAACATCTCCAGAATCCATCCATTTCTCACTGTGGAAACAACTCAAACTCTCATTGTGGCCCTTATTCTTTCTCGTCTTGACTACTGTAACTCACTGCTTATCGGTCTCCCTCTGTGCAAACGCTCCCCTTTTCAATCTGTCCTGCTCATCTTTCTTTCTATCCGCTATACTAATGCCTCTACTCTGTGTCAGTCACTACACTGGTTGCCCATTCAGTACAGGATACAGTATAAACTCATCACTCTCACCCAGTGTCGGACTGGGGGGTCTGGGGCCCACAGGGGAAATGATCTCGGGGGCCCACCCTACTGTACATTAAAATATTACCGGCCTCTCAGACATAAATGGGCCCATTTTACCACATAATACAGTGTACAAAACAGAATTGTAATGTGTAGTACAATGTAGTTACACATTTGTCAGTCTAACATATCATAGACACAGGGCTAAGTAGCTCCATCCATAATCCCCCCCACCACCCACATACAATATCCCCCCCCACCCACATACAATATCCTCCATCACGGTTCCCTTGGTCACGCACCTCATCACCTTCTAAAATAAACACCAGCAAGAAAGTAAAAGTGTGACTCCTATCACAGGGTCAGGTGTTCCCTCACTCTTACAATCAGGGACACATGTGCGCTGCCACTATACCCGCGCCAATATAACTTACAACATATAGAGACCACATAGCGGTCAGACACCAGCTCAGGTATAACCTACAACACTGCCATATAGAGACCACATAGAGGTCAGACACCAGCTCAGGTATAACCTACAACACCACCATATAGAGACCACATAGAGGTCAGACACCTGCTAAGGTCACCATCACATTACAATATAAAAAATAACCCTTGATGTCAGGGACTCACCAGAGACGTCTGAGTCGTTCTCTTCTCTCATGAGTCGTTCCGATTCCCTTTTCTTCTGCATCTGTTCCACACCGTCATGATGACTTGTCCCGGCTATAACTCATCAGAAATTACACAAAAATATCTTAGAATCCTCAATTTTCCAGCATCTCTTTATCTATTCCCACCTCTGTACAAACTACCCAGGGGTGAGAGAGCGGGTACAAGCCTAGTATCCTAAGGGTTTGGAGGGTGGGGAGAGGCCACAGGTAACTAGATAGGCCCTATTTAGGTAGGTAGACCCCTTCTGGATAAGTTGCTAGGCCAGCCCCAGGTAGATTGGGTGGGTACCTAGCCACAGGTGGGTAGGTAAATAGCCCCCAGGTAGATAAGCAGGCCCCAGTTATGCAAGTTGATAGGCTACAGTTAGGTTGGTGGACCCCAGTTAGGTAGGCGGTAGGTAGGTGTGGTGAGTCCCAATAGTTAGGCTGTAGGTAGGTGGTTTCCCCCAGTAAGGTAAGCTGTAGGTAGTTAGGGTCCCCTTTAAATAGGCTGCAAGCAGTTAGGGACCCCCTTTAGGTACTATACAGGCAGTTAGGGGTCTCCTTTAGGTACTATACAGACAGTTAGGGGTCTCCTTTAGGTAGTATACAGACAGTTAGGGGTCTCCTTTAGGTAGTCTACAGGAAGTTAGGGGCCTCCTTTAGGTAGTGTGCAGGAAGTCAGGGCCCCCCCTTTAGCTACTGTGTAGGTAGTCAGAGCCCCTTAGTGTTTAGGTAGCCAGGGCCCCCCTTGTAGTCAGGGCCCCCTGTAGGTAGCCAGAACCCCCCTTGTAGTCAGGGTCCCCTGTAGGTAGCCAGAACCCCCCTTGTAAGCAAATATAGTGGTAGAACCGGCAATATCATAAAATATATTCCTTTTAATAGTTTTCAATAAAACGAAAGACAGTAATCTGTAACTTCACAGAATGTCCATAATACAGTAAGCAAAAGTATACTCAGCGTACCTGCTCAGCTCGGTTGTCGGTGTCTCCCTGCTCACACGCACAGTGAGCGGCGCCATGGACTGAATTGAACGTCGTTCACAGCCGCAACTATACGCTGAGTATACTTTTGCTTACTGTATTATGGACATTCTGTGAAGTTACAGATTACTGTCTTTCGTTTTATGGAAATCTATTAAAAGGAATATATTTTATGATATTGCCGGTTCTACCACTATATTTGCTTAAATGACTTATGGGATTGGAGACCCCGTGTTTCGAACCGTGCTAGGTATACTCAGCAGAAATCTTTAACAGTAAGGGGCTGCTTTCTACATAGAACCCCCCTTGTAGTCAGGGCCCCCTGGAGGTAGTCAGGACCCCCTTGTAGTCAGGGCCCCCCTGTAGGTAGTCAGGGCCCCCTTAGATTGCCAGAGCTCCCCTGTAGGTAGCCAGGGCCCCCCCTTGTAGTCAGGGCCCCCATGTAGGTAGCCAGGGCCCCCCATTTAGGTAGCCAGGGCTCCCAATGTAGGTAGCCAGGGCTCCCCATGTAGGTAGCCAGGGAGCCCCATGTATGTAGCCAGTGTCCCTCCTAGTAGCCAGGGCCCCTCTTGTAGCCAGGGTACCCCCTACTAGCCAGGCCCCCCTCTTGTAGTCAGGGCCCCCCCCCTTGTAGTCAGAGTCCCCCTAGTACAGTGTCCCCCCCCAGTAGCCAGAGCCCCCCCCCTAGTAGCCAGAGCCCCCCCCCTTTGTCGCCAGTCTCCCCCCCTAGTAGCCAGTCTCCCCCCCTAGTAGCCAGGGCCCCCCTTTGTAGCCAGTGTCCCCCTAGTAGCCAGAGCCCCCCTTAGCCAGTGTCCCCCTTAGCCAGCGTCCCCCCCAGTAGCCAGGGCCCCCCTTAGCCAGTGTCCCCCTAGTAGCCAGAGCCCCCCTTAGCCAGTGTCCCCCTAGTAGCCAGGGTCCCCCTTAGCCAGTGTCCCCCCCATAGTAGCCAGGGCCCCCCTTAGCCAGTGTCCCGCCCATAGCAGCCAGGGCCCCCTTAGCCAGTGTCCCGCCCATAGCAGCCAGGGCCCCCCTTAGCCAGTGTCCCCCCATAGTAGCCAGGGCCCCCCTTAGCCAGTGTCCCCCCATAGTAGCCAGCCCCCCCCCCTTAGCCAGTGTCCCCCCATAGTAGCCAGGGCCCCCCTTAGCCAGTGTCCCCCCATAGTAGCCAGGGCCCCCCCTTAGCCAGTGTCGCCCCCAAAGTAGCCTCGGCCCCCCTTAGCATCCAGGGCCCCCCTTAGCCAGTGTCCCCCCCATAGTAGCCAGAGCCCCCCTTAGCCATTGTCCCCCCCATAGTAGCCAGAGCCCCCCTTAGCCAGTGTCCCCCCATAGTAGCCAGGGCCCCCCTTAGCCAGTGTCCCGCCCATAGCAGCCAGGGCCCCCCTTAGCCAGTGTCCCGCCCATAGCAGCCAGGGCCCCCCCTTACCCAGTCCCCCCCATAGTAGCCAGGGCCCCCCTTAGCCAGTGTCCCCCCATAGTAGCCAGGCCCCCCCTTAGCCAGTGTCCCCGCCAAAGTAGCCAGGGCCCCCCTTAGCATCCAGGGCCCCCCTTAGCATCCAGGGCCCCCCATAGTAGCCAGAGCCCCCCTTAGCCAGTGTCCCCCCATAGTAGCCAGCTCCCCCCCCCCCCTTAGCCAGTGTCCCCCCATAGTAGCCAGGGCCCCCCTTAGCCAGTGTCCCCCCCCATAGTAGCCAGAGCCCCCCTTAGCCAGTGTCCCCCCCATAGTAGCCAGAGCCCCCCTTAGCCATTGTCCCCCCATAGTAGCCAAAGCCCCCCTTAGCCAGTGTCCCCCCCATAGTAGCCAGAGCCCCCCTTAGCCAGTGTCCCCCCCATAGTAGCCAGAGCCCCCCTTAGCCAGTGTCCCCCCCCATAGTAGCCAGAGCCCCCCTTAGCCAGTGTCCCCCCATAGTAGCCAGAGCCCCCCTTAGCCAGTGTCCCCCCATAGTAGCCAGGGCCCCCCTTAGCCAGTGTCCCCCCATAGTAGCCAGGGCCCCCCTTAGCCAGTGTCCCCCCATAGTAGCCAGAGCCCCCCTTAGCCAGTGTCTCCCCCATAGTAGCCAGGGCCCCCCTTAGCCAGTGTCCCCCTCATAGTAGCCAGGGCCCCCCTTAAATAGTCCCACCATAGTAGCCAGGGCCCCCCTTAGCCAGTGTCCCCCCATAGTAGCCAGAGCCCCCCTGTAGGTAGTTTAAAAAAAAAAAAAAAAAAAAAACAATCAATCACTTACCTTGCTCCCGCTCCGGCTCCCGCTCCTGGACAGTCCCGGACGCTCCGTGCTGCCGCCGGCTCCGTACTGCTGCCCTGCATAGGTGGCGCGGTGAAGTGACGTCACCGCGCGCCTACGTCAGCAGTAGGGGCCGACGCCGGCAGGCTGAAGGCCTTAATGCGTTCAGCCTGCCGGGGAGATCAGCGGAGCGCAGCGCTAGTGGCGCTGTTCTCCGCTGACACCGCGCAGCCCCGGGAGCCGGGGACATTAGTCCCCAACTCCCGGGCCGGTCTCTGGGCGCTCGGGACGCGGGTCCCGGGCGTTCAGTGACCGGATGCGCGGACGGGCCCCGGGGAGCGACGGCACTGCCTCCGGGGCCCACAGCGGCTCGGGGCCCACCGGGGGATTCCCCGGTCCCCCGGCGGCCCAGTCCGAGCCTGCTCTCACCCTAAAAGCTCTTCACAGCACTGCACCTCCCTACATCCCCTCCCTCGTCTCTGTCTACCACCCTACCCGCTTTCTCCACTCTACTGCTGATATCAGGTTACACTCATCAATCATCCGAACATCCCATGCCCGTCTCCAAGATTTCACACGTGCGGCACCAGGGCTCATCTTCTCAGTTTGGCCTACCAAGATCCCTAACTGCTATCACACACATCTGTCACTCCCTACACTAGAGCATTCACAGGCACTTATCTGTATAAAGCTGTACTGTCTGGGTGGCAGGTTCATCCATTTTTCATGTAAACCACCCCCTATTTATGAAACATGGCTGGACCATTGTAAACTTGGCACTTCTTACCATATGTTTCACCCATACACCCTAATAGATTGTAAGCTCTCACGAGCAGGGCCCTCCCACCTTCTGTCTCATCTGTAAGTACTTTTAATGTGTAATGTCTGTACGTTTACCCTCGAATTTGTAAAGTGCTGCGGAATATGTTGGCGCTATAGAAATAAAGATTATTATTGCTATAGAAGGACATGTATGAAAACTGTTTAGGTCTAAGTCTTTCTTTGTTGCTCATAGCAACCAATCAGAGCTCAGCTTTCATTTAATATAGTGCTCTGAAAAAATGAAAGGGGAGCTCTGATTGGTTGCTATGGACAACAAAGAAAGTCTTTCACCTAGACAGTTTCCATAGAAATTCCCCTTAAAGTGAAAACGGAATTTGAAATTAAAATTACAAATCTTGTGACTAAAATAACTGTATAAAAGATAAAAGTATGCGGATGAAGCTATAATGCTCAATGCTGATTTGTCATTGAAGGGGTTTTCTCATGACAATGATTAGCTTTTAACATGTAGGGAAAGGTGAATACAGACTATTGATTTGTTGATTTTTCTTTGTTCAGGAGATAAAGAAGATTTTGCCTCCTTTTAGAGTACACAAGTTTCTCTGGTTACTGACCACCTATCCACACGTCTTCCTGCTCTCTCGTATCTCCAAGCTTTCGTCAGCCTGTCAATCTGATCATGGTGAGTCACTCCGTGTAGTTTTTTCTCTATCATAGGACTTTGTTTACTTCACTAAATGAAAAACTTTCACTCTTTAAAGCTCTGCAGCCTTGTGTAATACACTTTGTAAATCTCCTGCAGTCATGTCGGTGTAACAGGAATAGCTAGAAACAGCAGAGCTGATGTGACAGTCACTGCTATAGAACCATTTTGTTTAACGGCCCAAAAAATTGGATACTTGACCGGGACCGATGGGGGTCTCAATGCTGAGCTATATGTGAGTATCCTACAAAAGGAGTTACTTCATACACTCGAGAACTATGGGTAGGAAAAGGACGACATAGTGTCCCAGCAGGACAATGACCTGAAGCATACGTCAAGGTTGTAGAAGGAATGGTTCAATGACAATGAAGTAGAGTTCATTGTCAGATCTCAACCCAATTGAGTTTGGTAGAGTTGGGGAAAAAGCTGTATTAGTACCCAAGTAAGAAAACCAGTATGTTCCAACATTAAAAACGTGTAGAAGAGATGTGGGATCAGATTTTGGTCGAAACATGCTTGAATCTAATCAAGAGCATACATAGAATGATCCAGTGTTGAAAGTCAAAGGTGGATTTACAAAATACTAAAACTTACCATTTAGATCTTGAGAAGTAAAATAATAGCAATGCAGTTACATGACAAGAATCTGCATAGCTAAGCATATGCTGAATAGCCTCAAGTCAAATTTATATATGAGACAGCAAAGATGATTGTCTATAAAATGATGGTAGTCTCACGTTCAAAACTGTAGTGGGTGGTGAGATATGGAGTCTGAAAGTCAAATGTTCAAAAGTTCAATACATTGTTACCCTTTTGCATGTCTGTGTATGTTAAAAGGTAGATCTATGGTTAGGGTTAAGTCTATGGTTAAGGTTATTGTTAGGGCTAAATTTAAGGTCAGATATAGATTAGGAGTTAGGGTTAGGGTTGTGGTTTGAGTAAAAGCAAGGATTAAGATTAAGTGTACTGTTAGAGTTTAAGTCATTGTTAGGGCTGGAGTTATGGTTAGTGCTAGAGCTACAGTTAGGGTAAGAGTTATGATTTAGATCAGGATTAGACTTAGCACTAGGGTTAAGGTTTGGGCTATGGTTAGGGCTATGGTAAGGTTAAGAATTAGGAATAGAGTTAGAGTTAGAGCTGGGGTTACGATATTTATTTAAGGTGAGAGTTAAAGCAAGTATTTAGGTTATGGTTAGGATTAGGTCTAAGATTAGGATTTGAGGTAGGGCTAAGTGTAGAGTTAGGATTGGTGTTAAAGCTAGTTCAAATTCTAGGTTTTGGGTTTTATTTTGGGTTATAGGCTTGGTTCAGTCCAGGATTAAGTCTTGGTTCAGTCCAGGATTAGGGAGTGTGTTAGAGTTAGGGCTAAGGCTAGTGTTAGGATTACATTTTGTGTTAGTGCTAGTGTTTCAACTAGGATCTTGGTTAGTTTTGTGGTTAGGGTAGGAGTTAAGATTAGAGTTGGGGTTAGGAATAGGCTTAGCGTTAAATTAGGGCCAAGGTTATGGTTAGAGGTAGGGTTATAGTTAGGCATAGGATAAAGGCTATGGTTAGTGAGGGCATACATTAAAGATTTCCTCTAACCAACTTCTATTTATTACAGGATGCTGAAACTGCACATGTGTAATGAAATGTTTCTATAGGTTACGCACCAATTTGCAATTCAAAAGTGACCATTCGCCACCTAGCCCAAAATGTCAAGGTTAGTGTGGAGTCCATGGAAAAAATCATCCAAGACCATCTTCACTTGCATAAAGTATCCACTCGCTCTGGGTTCCCTGGCTGCTCACACCTTTCCAGAAGTAGTAACGAGTCGAATGCTCTCAGGCTCTATTTACGAAGTGCCGTGGAAACCAGGAGGACTTTTTCAACAGACTGATCACACAGGATGAAAGCTGAGTCTATCTCTATGATCCTGAGACTAAAGTCCAGTCAATGCGATGGAAGCATCATGACTCACCGCCGCCAAAGAAAGCATGCGCCAAACCCACGGCAGGCAAGGTCATGCTCACAATATTTTGGGAACAGCACGGAGCAGTATTGATGGATTTCCTAGCAAAGGGTACCATGATCACTGGGAAATACTATGCTTCACTGCTGCAGAAAATGTGGGAGGCCATCATAACCAAGAGACGTGGCATGCTCACCAAAGGTGTCTGCCTTCTGCAAGACAATGCAACAGTTCACAACTCACATGTTGCACAAATGGAAGCATGCTCCTGTGGCTTTGAAATTCTACCACATCCCCCTTATTCACCCGACCTTGCACCATTGGACTTCCACCTCTTTTCAACATTTAAGTTATTTTTGAAGGGCAAGCATTTTCCAGATGATGAGACTCTGGTTTCTGAAGTCACAATGTGGCTTTTGGAGCAACCTGTCGACTTCTACAAGCGAGGTGTTTACAGTTGTTTAAAGAGATGGGAGATGTGTGTGTCCCTAGGTGGCACCTATGTAGAGAAGAACTAATAACTTGTGCCAAGTTTCATTGCTGTCAGTGCTCAGGAAGTGGGCCAGGGGAAATCTTTAATGAACGCCCCTCATAGTTCTAGATTTAGGGCATGGGTTAGAGCTAATGCTACATTTATGGTTAGAGGCAAAAAGAAAGAAAAAAATGGAGACAGCACTCCCTAAAAAATACTGTAGATAAATGTATAGTAATGTATATTTGTAAGTATATACTACTCACCTCCTTGTGTCTTCATACAACAATTGTTCTGGAACTGTTGCAGACCAGTGTCCACTGCAGGGTGTTGGTTGAAGGTCCTTCTCCTCTAGGAAATAGAGGGGAGCTGTGGTATGATAGTGGTGGAATGATCCAGTACTGGAACTGAAGAAGTGTCTGGTGTTGGAGACACGAAAGGCATATTCCCTGGTATGCAAATAAAACTACAATCTTTTAGTACAATAAGTACAGTTCTGCACAGCCTCTTTGGGTCAGATTTAGCCAAGAGGAAGAAAACCTTTACACATCGTGCAAGAATAACATTTATGGTTAGAGTTAGAGCTTGAGGTAGTGGTAGGATTTGGGTTCCAGCTAGGGTTATATTTAGGGTTGACGTAATGGCTTGTATTTGGGTTAGTGTTATGATTAGGACTAGGTTTGAGCCAGAGTTAGGATTAGGTTAAGAATTAGAGTTAGAACTAGCTGAGTTAAAGCTAAGGCTAGGCTTAGGGCTTGGGCTAGAGTTATGGTCAGAGTTTGAGCCAGGGTTAGGGTTAGAGTTAGGATTAGTGTAAAGTCTATGTCTTACATTCATGTCAGCGCTAGGACTAAGGTAAGGGTTATCATTAGAGTTCTGTATAGGATTAGGTATAGAGTTAGGGTTAGGGTTAGCAACAGGGTGTTTTGCAAGGTTGCAGCAAGCATTAGGGTTAGTGGGTTACAGTTAGTGGGTTAGTGTTATGGTTAGGTTTAAGAAAGTTAGAATTAATGTAATGATTTAGGATAAAGCTATGGTTTATTTTTAGGTTTAATGGTTAGAAGTTAGGGTAATGGTTTGGTATGCTTAGTGTTAATAGGGTTGGACTTCATTTTAGAGGTTAGTTTTAGGACTAGCATTGGGTTAGTAGGGTTAGGTTTTTTAAGCTAGCTTATGAGTCAGGGCAAAGGTTTAAAGTAGTGTTAAGATTAGGGAGTGTGGTGCAGGTCTGTGGTGGGAGGGTCGTCCTGTTGTGTGCCGGTCTGAGGAAGGAGGAGCTGCCTCCGAAACGTCACCTATGGCGCCCGGACGTGAGGATGTTCCCTGCAGACACAGGCAATCATTCTTTCTCTCCGCTATTGCATATTTAAGTATGGACAAACGATACATATGATACCAATGTGTTACAAGTGATGAACTGAATTTCGTAGAGCACAGGTTTATAATTGTTACTTAATATTTATGAAAAAATCCTGGAAATTTTATGGAAGTTTAAACATAATTAATATAAAGCAAATTTTGCATATATTTGGACTGCCGATATTTTTCTTTATGAGTGTTTATGTGTATGAGACAATTTTGCTGTTATTGCTGTCTAAAACATATTGTGTGTGTAAATATGCATATTAATATATGTTTATTGTATTTCTTTCAGATGTGCTGATCACATCATTGTTTTTTAATAGAGAAGCATTGGAGATTTATGGCCACATGTATGAAAACTGTCTAGGTCTGAAACTCCATTTGTTGCCCATAGCAACCAATCATAGCGCCCCTTTCATTTCATATAGTGCTATGGAAAAATCTGATTGGTTGCTATGGGCAATAAAGAGAGTTTTAGGCCTAAACAGTTTTCATACTTATGGCCTTTAATGTCACATACTCCATTTTTTATTTTTCAATGCGAAGAGAATCCAGTGCTCTCCTGCCCTATCCTCCCTTCTCCCACCTTACAGGTCCCTACCGACAAAGGTCTGTCTGTCCGAAACGTCGGACCGTGGGAAAAAAATACTTCAGTGTCTAATGCTTCATATGGACAATTAATCTCTTTGTGGAAAATGTTAAAGAAATATTTCACATAAAAGCTATCTAAAGCTGTGCCGTGGATTTTCTTCACATTGAATACTAAGCCAACAGGCTTTTCCACTGAGCACCCGACTTCCACAAGGTGTCCTGCACCAATATATTATCTTCCCCTATTTATTATGAATTAATAAATAGTTATTGTAATTTTTTACGCATATAAAATCATAAGAAGTAAAGTTATTACGTAAAATATATAGGGCGACATGTATGAACAGGGTTGCGTCAGATATCTGGCATCTTTTCAGCCCGATATCAGGCGCAGCCCCATTGATACATGTTTAAATCTCCCTCTGGGGGCTTGCAGGAGGCAGAGCACATAGCTACATATTTATAGCTTTGCTACGGCATTTCTAGCCACATTACAGGTATACTGTACCTCCTTCAAAGTGGTATACCTGAGCCAGAAATGTCGTATTAGTGCTAGAATGCGCCTGATTTCTGACCCGCTGTAGAGGCACATTCTAGACTAATATTATGCCCATGAAATTTGACATTAACACGCCAAGTTTCATGCATGTCGCCCATAATGTCTAGAATATATGTGCCTTATAGAAAGAGAACTTCATTAATTTGCCATTAAAATATATGAAGTCTGTGCAGCTTATTTTATGTTCTGTCTATTTGATGGCACTCTAGTATCTGATGTTGCCATACTATATAACATGAGACAGCCATACATTTATATAGATGTAGCTAGTAATTTGAGTATGTTAACTTACAAAGAAATTAAGCATTTCTTAAGCCATAATGCTCTTCATTTTAACCGTATGTTTCTATTATTTACTTGAAAACACATATAAAGTGTAATATAGACTGAATGCTAAAAACAGGAATTTTGTTATTGATAAATCAAGATAAAACATTTATAAAGTTGGATAAAATATTCCATATGTCTATTTTTGTGTTGACATAGAAGTATACACTTTTTAAGCTACCAAAATGTATGTTGAAATAGGGTGAAGTAGTTTTGGTTTTTTTTTTGCATGTGTGCAAAGCGGTTTTCAGATAGGCAATGGATACATTCATACATAGATTATGTCTTTATAGACTAATATAAACACACAGTGTGCACAAACACTTGACTGCATGATACCTGCAAGTCATGTAATCATTTAATCCAGACAGGTCTGCTTGGTGATCTTGAAGAATATATATTTTTGCTACTATTAGGATCCCTCCTAGCTTTACAGGAAATATTACTCATCATATTATTTTATAGAACTGATAGTTATTCAAATAGACAAGTGACTTCAAAACAAAACTTAACCTTTACATTTTTTAGCACCAATGAACATTGAATTGAAAAGGCTGTAGCATACAAGGAATATGTAGCATTATTAAGAATTAACCCCTTTATGAGCCATGTGCTTGTTTAAATGAGGATATCAACTTTTTTTTTTTAATTTTCATGCTTTGCTTTTTCCAGTTTTCAGAATCATGACCCCAAAATTATGTATAAAAGAAAATTAACCAATTGCTTACAAGTCTGACATTCAGTTGGCGATTTCAACATTCCTGATTTGTTTTTGTTTTCAAGGTTGCTTACCTAAAGAACTTAATTCTAGCTCATCCAAGCCTTGCCCCTGAAGAAAAAAAAGTCTCTCATCAAAAATAGTCTCTGTACGCAAATAATATGATGGCAAGTTGTGGCAGGAACTATGTACTGCTTGCTTCTTGTTGTAATGAATCCAGGAGTACTGGTAATTGCTGAGTCTATGAATCTTCTGCTGGACTTTGCAGGTGCAAGGAAATAATAATGAAAATGCCAAAATGGATATACCAGAAAATAACTACTGACTGTATTTGCAAATTTATCACAGCTTTAAACTATGCTTAATAAACACTGAATAGAAAACAGAAGATATGATGATGTCTCATCTTTTTTCATTATGGGCAAATATTCAAAATGATAGCTATCATATATAGTTACTTAGCTAAATACAATTATTACCTGGATCAACATCTTATCTCCAGAATTATGAATCCTTAACCTGTAATAGTCTATTTTTCAAAAAAGGCATCTAATAACTTCTTAACCTTGTCTAATTGATCCATCATCCCAGTCTCTTGTGGCAGCGAGTTCCATAGTCTCACCGCTCTTACAGGAAAGAATCCACATCTGTGATGATGCTGAAACCTTCTTTCCTCTAGACATAGAGGTAATATTGACATGGTTACAGACCTAGGGCTACATGTGTGACCGTTGGCGATGACAGGCCAGTTCTAAGGGCATGTTCACACTGCGTTTTTGGATGAGATTTTGGACGAGGTTTTCAGAGCGTTTCCTCGCCCAAAACCAAAATGCTTCCAAAATGCCCCCAGTTCATTTAATTGATTCCTATGTAAAACCTTGTTGTAGTTCACACACGACGAGGTTTTTACTCGCTTCTTTGGAAGCAATGAAAAAGAAGTGTCATGTCAATTCTTGAAGCGCATTGTAGGAAACGCACCGAAAACCCTTGTCCAAAACCTCGTCCAAAAACGCCGTGTGAACATGCCCTAAATAGCTTTAAGGCAGTGTAGAATGCGCCAGAATGTATGAACCTGTTCTTCTGCAGGTCATAAGTACAGGCGCAGTCTAGTGCTAATACGACAAGTCTGGCTCAAGCATCACCATTAACTTGGTCTGGCTTTTCTAACTGTTCTGCACCTAGGTTTGGCGTAAAAGAATCACAAATGTGGCGCGACACGCCTCCAGAACGCCCCCAAATCTTTGACGCATTAAAAAGTGTTGCGCCAATGCTTATCATACATTCATACATTCTTTTTGGCTCAAAGTCCACCAGAAAACTGTCACAGCCCCATTCATACATGTTGCCCCTAGTTATGAAGAGTAATCACTAATGATTCAATATATTTAGTGAGGAAGTTCATTGATGTTCTTTTTCCCCATTCTTTTCCAATAGTTGTCAATAGGGGCCAGTATTTCTGACGCATTTGAAGCCCTATTCTTAAATCCATCTAATCACCCCAAAAGGTCCCTTGTTTGTGCATTGGACTTCTGACAGATTTCTTTTTAGAGTTTGGCCACAAATCTTCAGGGGAAATTTTCCATATAAAGATTTAGACCTTCTGATATACTCAAAAATTGTATCTTTCCATAATGTCACAAGGTCTTGTCAAGTATTAATTGAAAAAAATAAGGGTCTAGCATGTGGTGGTGCTAAAGATTAATGATTTCTTGACCAAAACTTCTAACAGCCAATAATTAGAGATGAGCGAACAGTAAAAAGTCCTAGTTTGATTAGAACCTCGAACCCCATTAAGGTCAATGGGAGATGTTCTGCTTCAATTTTATACCTATACAGGTAAGGAGAAGCTGTAATTATCATCCATAACAGTAAACTGGATACATGGAACAACTTAGTGAAGAAAATTTGGCTCTAGGAGTGACAGAAAAAAATTGAGAGGCTAAAATACTTCATTCCTTTCAATGGCTAACTGAAAAGATGAGGACAGCTTGCAAGCAGGGGAATAGCTATAGGAGGTGCAGCAGTAGCAGCTGCTACGAGGCCCTGCATCCTGAGTGGGCCCAAAAGCCTCTTTGACACAAAGGAGATTTGGAGAAGTGTTACTGAACCCTCAAAACTGCAAAAACTGAACTTTTGGGCACTGAGTATGATTTAGCAAATCTAAGCACTGTATAATATACTGTTTATCCATGTATATGAGAGTTAGGTGTTATATGAGCCTGCAAATGTCACCAAATAACAGCTTCTGGGTGTGGGAAAGATGCAGCCAGCAATACAAAACTACCTGACTATTGCTGTCTATGGAGAGGAAATCTAACTAAGAGTACAGTACAGAGCGTGAGCTGAAAATGGCATTCACAACAAGGCAATACAGTGAAATATATATAACATGGTCATGTGATTTTAGCAGCCAATGAGAGCCCTACACCTCAGCGATGACGTTTTTGACACTTCTCTGTGCTCTGCACTGATTGGATGGCCGCCAAAAGTGCAGAAAGGTGATTGGATGGCTGACAAAAGTGCAAAATGGATCCAAAAGGATGTTGGTTGGATCAACAAGTTAAAGGTTACTTCAGATGGATGTGCTAATAAAAAAATTGTATTATTGCTTTGCTTGGGGAAAAATTGTGTTGTACAATGCTCAGACCAGTAATACAATACTGAGAACACTGCACTGCCTAGAAAAATAGGGCCATACCTTGTCCAGAGCAACAGAAAAATACAGTGCCAGGACCTGTGGTATCATATGCCATAAAGTGCTCAAATCAGTAGTGCTCTACATTCACCACACCAAAAGTGCCCAAAATAATAGCATATGGTACCCAGACAACTAGTGCTATGCACTGCTAAGAATGATAGTTTTACATAATTCTAATGAGTTCCTAGACCAATAGGGCTGCATGTTATTATGTTGCAGCTGCAAAAATACAATATTTAATACTTATATGTATCTCAATGCTTACAATTATAAGGAAGAAAAGCTTGATTAATAATATAGCATCATGTTTAACAAATGCGTAAAAATAACTTTTGTATTTCGATGTGAAATAATAACTTTCAGACTCTATTTTTGAAGAACCTATGTGACTTTCCACTATTATTATATGCCTTTCCATGCCAGCTAATTGTGTGGAAATGTGTTCAAGTGTATTCCATGAAGAAAATGAAAATAATTACACCACACATTGCCGGTGGTAAGCAGGTAAAGCACCGCTTCAATATTTGGACATGTTAGAAAAATTGTATTCAGAATATTAAGATGGTAATCTCATTCTACTCTGCATTTCTTAAGGCTTCTTCCAATGTATTGTGTAGTTGTGCTTTGTTGCAGGAGTCCTTATCTATATTATACAGTTTGCTTTAAATCCCACTCTTTATAAATTACTCTCCAATGTGTACAAAATTAAGGTTATTAATTTAGGAAACTTTCAATAACAATTTACTTTTTAATGCATTGATCTTGTTAAGCAACAATAAAAAAGAAATGAATAGCTAAGAATGCAATTATTACAGTGGCCTCTTTTCAAATTGGAATTGATTCCATTATCCGCTTTACATATCAGGAAGTTAAATTAAAAATCAATTAATTGCATACAAATGAAATGGAATATATTGCATCTTGTCTGCTGTTCATGCAAAATTAACTTGATAAAAACTTGACTTTTCTCCTTTAACTTTATTTTTTCCAAAATGGAGTAATCTCTGTAAGTGAATTGAATAATTTGATTTATGTAGAATTTCTTGTGCAGAGAAAAAATATATTTCACTGATTAAAAATCTACAGTGAAAGATCATTAACTAGTGTGCAGCATTATATTACATTTCCTAGTTTCTCTATCTCAATAAGATTTGTGATATTTAACACAAAATAATACAGTGCGCTGAAACAAATAGAAAAAAAATGCAATTTTATTTTTCCATTCATGGCTGTTTTAAGGCTCTACTTCATCAGAGAGAAAGATTCAGGGCCAGTGTCTATACACCTAGGACAATTCAGGGTTTTGCAACCAGATTAATATGGACGCTCAATAAATGTTTAAACCCTGGAAAGCTGATTGAAGAAAAAATTAGGTGTCTTATTGAAAATAAATCGCTTATTTCCAAACATTTAAAGAGCTAAATGGGATATTTTGACTCCCTTGTTCATTTACACTACAGGGTTGAAGTCTAAAGATCATGAGAGGGTTTATAGGGGTTGGCGATACTAGGAATATAACCTTGGTATTTGGAGAACACTTACACCGGTATAACAATATGCAATAGAGATACTATATGTTCTGAATATCCAGAATTCCAGTATTGAAGACAATAGTAAATCACAGATTACATTGGCTATTGCTTATGTACAATGCAAATTCCTCTATGGATGCTTCATTGCAATCCCACACAATTAAGAGATTGTCGATGTAGCGCCCATACCAACATATAGTATCTGGTGGGAAAATGGATCAAGATCATTAAATATGGTGTGCGATTGGCACTACGCCATAAAGAGATTCATCATGTTTCAACAGGTAGTTGATGGCCAAAAGGAGATATTGTTGTAAACCTGTACTGTAGTGACTATATTTTTGTAGGTGATGGGCAACCGCGACTAGTGCCAGCTCATGTAGTATGCTCGAGTAGAGCCTTGCCACATCACATTTAATCCATGTGAACACTGTGGACCATCTGAAATCTAAAAAGTTCTGCAGTGCTGTGGTGTTATCTTTGAGGTAGTCTGGAAGACACTGTACTAGGGACTGGAAGTGTTGGTCCTCCCAAGTGAAAGGCATTCCCACAGGGACCCCATGCCTTAGGGAGGACCTTATTTTTCTGGGTTTTGGGGACTGCATAAAAAACAGGAGTAACATGATTTATACCCAATAGATGAATTATTTGCTTGTCAATGAGAATTCACAATGCCTCCCCTTCTAACAATAACCTCTCTAATTTTGTCTGAAAGATTTGGGTAGAGTCTCCAAGAAGGACGCAATAATTGGTATGATCCTTCAGAATGCTAACAACCTATGTCTTGTAGAGTCCTACATTCAACTCTACCTTTATCCACTTTTTTTTACTATTAAATTGTTATTATTTTTTTTTAATGAGGGCTTCATATTGAGAAATTGTAAGGTTGTTATATGATTGACTGTTGACTCCATTATAATTTTTATTTTGTTTTAGCCCCTGAGGTTCCCTTTCCCTGGCTGCCTGAAAGACCTCCAGGGCTGGGACCCTGAATTTATAAGGATAATAGGTTGGGTTGGGGATGGTATGATGAATGTGGTCCTTAGAAACAAATTAATTAACCTCTTCCTGCCCCAGCTCCCATAACAAAAGACGTGCCAACTGTTAAGCAAACAAAAGATCCTTACATTCATTATCACATAGCCATTTCTCGTCTTTATTACCCAGAACTGGGTCATCGGGTTCTTCCTGAAAAAAATTATGTTTAACTGTCAACAGTTTTACAAAGTGAATAATGTCAAGTATAATATTGAATAGGTTAAAGCTTTTAGTTGAGGCCCTTCTCCAGCACTTACATCTAGGAATCTATCTATCAGTATTGTAGGTGACAACACAATGACATTGTTCTGGAAAGCTGAGTTTTTCTTGCTGTGTTTTCTCTCTCCTCATTGTATAATTTTTGTTGGCAGCTTATTTATATTTTGAGTGCCATGCCTATTGTTACTGTGAGTACGTGGTCTATCCTCAAGAGAGGAATCCGTATCAGAATGATTAGTATCTGTAGTTTCTACATCTGAGAAAAAAACTCTATGCCTATATGTCTTACAGAAACGGCATCGTTTGAGAATTGATCTAAATATCCTTATGTGTTTTTCTTGCTGCCAGGTGTACATTTCTTTCATAATCCTCTATATCCCTTAAGTATTTGGCCTTTTTGTTTTGCATTATTATTGTTTTCCAATCTTGTTAGATTTTTACTTAGGCGTTCATTAAGGCCATCAGTTTCTTGACTGGTGGGATAATTGTTGATTTTATCTTTTAAATCATTTCTATTTGTAGGTATTGATTCCTATTTTCTTCTTGACTGATAATGAGGTTCATTAGGGCAAGAGAACACTCCAACAAAATACTATACCACTTTTTTACTCACATATATGTCGGTATGGGTGCTACGTTGACGATATCTTAATTGTGTGGGATAGCGATGTAGCGTCCATAGAGGAGTTTGCAGTGTACATTAACAATAACTAATGTAATCTGCGATTTACGATCGCCTAGAATAAAGATATTGTTTCATTCTTTGATGGGTATCTAAAAGGAGACTTGACTACTCATAAAGCCATTACCAACCTTTACAGAAAACCAGGTGCAGAAAATATGATCTTACAGGCCGATAGCTGTCACCATTGCCATACCGGTGGAGGAATATAAAAGAGCCAGACAAGTCTGCTCTACAGAAAGGGACTTCAAAGCACTAATAACGAACATAAATGACAGATTTACTGAGAGAAATTATCCAGTATGGAATCTAGAAAGGGCACTTAAACTTGTATTAAGTAAAACCTCTGTTTTATAATGCCCCTAAATTCAACAATGACTCTACCCCTAGCACAGTATTTTACACTACTCGAACATTTTAATATTCGTTCGAGTAAAGTTCTAGTTCAACATGCCATTTTCAGTTTCATTTTCAGTGACTTTCTGCACTTTTGGTGGCCACCCAATCAATGTAGAGCACAGTGAAGTGTCAAAAACATCATTGTTGAGGTGTAGGGCTTTCATTGACTGCTAAAATCACATGACCATGTTATATATATTTCACTATATTGCCTTGTGAATGCCATTTTCAGCTCACTCTCTGTACTGTACTGACTGCTCTTAGTTAGTTAGATCGCATTTTCTTCTCCATAGTTAGGGAGTTTGGTATTGCTGGCTGCATCTTTCCCACACTCAGAAGCTGTTATTTGCAGGCTCACATAACACCTAACTCTCATATACATGGATATATATGTATAACACACCATCTCCAAATCTCCTATGTATCAAAGAGGCTTTTGGGCCCCCTCAGGATGCAGGGCCCCATAGCAGCTGCTACTGCTGCACCTCCTATAGCTATTCCCCTGCTTGCATGCTGTCCTCATCTTTTCAGTTAGCCATTGAAAGGAATGAAGTATTTTAGCCTCTCAATTGTTTTTCTGTCACTCTTAGAGCCAAATTGTCTTCACTAAGTTGTTCCACGTATCCAGTTTACTATTATGGGTGGTAATTCCAGCTTCTCCTCACCTGTATAGGTATTAAAATTAACCAAAATATCTTCTCACATTGACTTTAATGGGGTTCGAGTTCTAATTCCGAAAGTTTGAGGTTCTAATCGAACTAGAACACTTTACTGTTTGCTCATCTCTAGTAATGACAAAACAGAATTTTCATTTTCTTCCAGACGATCGGTGGCAAAGGATCACATAGAGGCATTAGTGCAATTAATTTTGAATTCATCTTAAATAAAATTGTGAAGCAACAGCAGATCCTCTTGATTGACAATTCCGTAGCTCAGTGTTTTGCCTACATGGTAGCAGACTGAAAACAAATCCTATGTAGTTTTATCCTACAGCCATGAGTTGTCGCTTTCTAAACGAGCTGTAGACATGAAAAAGTAACCCATTTTTTTTTAATTAACACCATATGCAGACTTGTTTTGGTTGAAGCAGTAGCCGTACCTTGAACTTGGTCATGTCTGTGGTTCAGTGGTCACATTTATTATAAGATAAGGTATTTTAATGAACAAGCTACAACAAATACAATAAAACCCTCCAGATAATATGCAATCTGCAGTGGTTTGTACGTGTTATGACGTGTTATTGTTTGCAGTGATTAGAGCCTGGAACAGAAGGTTATATTTTACATTGCTGTTTCTGAATAGACATATCACAAAATGCAATCTGTGAGCTTGGACTCCATTTGCTGTAACTTTTTTTTATTTCTTTGGCAGATTAGAACAATGTCCTACCACAGCAATGAAGCAAACAGCATATGCCCAATTCATTCTCGCTGTGCCATCCTTCTTATCTTTATTCCAAACACTGTTCTTTCCCTGTAAAGTGCCCGGCTTTGACTTTCTCTTGCATATGAAGTGTTGAAACATAACGCTATACTCCGCTGGGAGAATTTACAAATTGTGTTACATCCTTATCCTGTGTAATAGCAATGCACAGGCAAAATGTTAATTAATTAAGAAAAACAATAATTAGAACACACTTCATAAATCTTCCAGATATTAACATATTGTAAGTATGTTGATATTATGTATTCATATCACATGCAATCAACGTATAGAAACTCACAATCACATGTAGTCCTAAATAGGGCTAAGGTGTAAGTAACCTGCTATTCCATAAATTAGCATTAACAATTGTGTTATTTATAGACGCCCTGTTTTATATTTGACTAGAATTAGAATGAGGGGAGACTGATGAGGCTTATCTACTATATCCATATAGATGAACACTATTTGTCTATGGCCTTGTTAATATTTATCTGCCTCTGTTGTGGCTTCTCCTGCTGCCCATATATTTTTAGTCTCCTCATCTACATTGATTATAGTGTAAATTTACTTGGCACAGTTTGTTTTGTTCTACATACTCCTTTCATAATTTTTTTACTAAGAAAAATGTTTCATATAACAAAGAAAGTGAAATGAGATTTAGGGCCACATGTTTGAAACTGTTTAGGTCTAAAACTCACTCTTTTGCCCATAGGTTAGACCTAAACAAGTTCATACATGTGGCCCTTAATGTTAACCAATAATATACTTCCATATTGAGCTATATCTGTAGATACTAGAGTATTACGCCTGTGTAGAAGATGACTATTGAAGTTTTTAGGCACAGAAAGTTCTATCATAGACTGCAGTGCAGCCTTTGGCTCACTGTTAGGGCCACGTGTATGAAAACTGTCTAGGTCTAAAATTCACTTTGTTGTCCATAGCAACCAATCAGAGCACCACTTTAATTTCATATAGTGCTCTGGGAAAATGAAAGGGGCGCTCTGATTGGTTGCTATGGGCAACAAAGTGAATTCTAGACCTAAACAGTTTTCATACATGTGCCCCTTAGTGTTTCTGTCTTCCAAACAGTAGGTCCTAAATAGAAAACTTAGCACAGACAAGTTATAAGAACAGGCTGATAAATAATGAAACAGAAAGTATAGAGATATCCCGCTAACACTAGCAGCAGTTTTGATAGGACCCTTCTCTTAACCTTCTGTGTCAAAAAGGAGGTAGAACACAGCAGCAATATGTGCAGTTCTCCTACTTGTATCTGTTTAATAAGAGAAACTACAGTTTCTACTGAGAGATGTTAACTTTGATGCTGGGCCTAATTGGTGAATATGGTAATATCCATACGTCCAGGTCGTTTGGGGGTTCACGCACCTGGACGTATGGATACGTCCTGAGGATCGCGCGAACTCTAAAGCAGAGTTCGCTCGATCGGCGCGGGGTGTCAGCTGACATCCCGCTGCGTCGGCCCCGACCCGAGATCGCTCCGGGGGGGGGGGGGGGCGGTTAACCCCCTAATTATCGCGACGATCGGGTCGCAATAACTAAGAGAGATGCAGGAGGAGCGATCTCCTCCTGCGTCTCTGTCGGCGGCGGCAGCAGCGCACGGATTGGGCGATGCGTGCAGCTCCTGCCCTCTGACAGACAGCACGGAAGGCAGAGAATGCCTTCCGGGTTGTCTGTGACATCACGATGCCCGGCCGTGCCCTGTGGGCATGGCCCGGCATCGTGACTGACAGTTGTCATAGGAACCAGTCATAGCAACAAGCTATGCACTGATTCCTATTGAATGAGAGATCTAAGATCTCTCATTCAAATCCCCTATGGGGAAAAAGTTAAAATAAAAATGTGAAAAAGTGAAAAAAAAGTAAAATAAAAATGAAAAACAAATAAAAAAAACAAACCCCGAAAAAAAAAAAAATAAAAATCGTAAAAAAACCCCCCTTTTACCCCTTTTTTAAAAAAACCCCCAAAACGAAACCCCAAAAAAAAGATTTAAAAATAAAAAAAAGTAACCCCTAAATTTTGGGATTGGCCCGGGGGTGCGTAAAAGGGGCCTGCCCTTTTTAAAAACTGCATGTTAAAATTAAGAACCCCTACGGTTAAACGCCGTAAAAAAAAAAAAAAAAAACAAAAAACATCACAGAAATTTTAAAATTATTGTTCAATTTCCGGGGAGCACCAAAAAAATGGAATTAAAAAACGATAAAAAAACTCCTTTGAAACGTCAAAGTTTTTACCAATTTAAAAAATCAGTTTTTTCCCGCAAAAAAAAAAGTCCTTTAAAAACAGCCTGTATACGGGAAAAAAAAAAAATGTATACTCCAGAAGATTTTGCGATGGGATAAAAAATTTTTTTCCCCACTAAAAACAACTTTTTTTGTTTTTTTTTAAAAATGCTTTTAAAAATAAAAAAAAACAAAATAAAATAGGGTATCGCCCATAATCATAGCCCAAACCCAAAAAAGTAAAGCTAAGTTATCACGGATACTGACGGTGAGCCCTGTTAAAAAAAAAAATGGAAATTTAAAAAAAAGATTTAAAAAACCTTGTTCCCCCCAAAAATGTACTAATAAAAATGTCAAAATTATCTCGGCAAAAAACCCAATTTCCCTACACCCGCTCCAAAAGGCCCCAGAAAAAATTTTAAAAAATTTTGGGGGCTTCTCCCGACTTTAAGGCGATGCAAAAACGGGATTTTCCCCCGGTTGAAATAAAAGTGTTTTTAAATTTTAAAAAGGGAGTTAAAAAAATAAAAAAAACAAAATTGGGGGGACGGTTTTTAATTTTGTTTTTTGGGGCCCTGGTGAGTAAAAGGGGACCGTGTTGTTTTAACCCCCTTTCAGTGACCGGGGTAAAAAAAAAAATAAAAAAAAAAAAACACTACCAAAGAATTTTCTGTATTTTGTTCAAAACCCTCCCCAGAAAAAAACCTTTTTAAAAAAAAAGTGAAAATTTGCATTTATTAATGCACCCCCATAATTTTTTAACAAGAAAATTTCCCAAACCCCTTCCCCAAAAACAAGCCCATACACAGCTCCCTGGGACACAGCCAAAAAAAAAAAGTTAAAGGCTTTCAGAATAACAACATAAAAACGAAAAATTTTTTTTAGACGGGATTTCAAATGTGGTTTAAAAGTAATTTAAAACAAAAAAAAACTATATAAAAATCTATATCATTGTAATTGTACCGAACCCCCCCTGTAAAGATATCACATCATTTACACTTTCCCCGGGGAATTTCTGAAAAAATTTTAAAACAAAAAACAATGACCGGGAAAATGCGGTTTTTTTTCCCCCCATTTTTTAAAAATTTCCCAAAGCTAAAAAAAATTAAAGGAAAACCTGTGCAAAACCAAAATGCACAGTTAAAAACCCCCAAAATGAAATCCCTGATGGGTGTTGAATCCAAAAAAAGGGGGGAATTCTGGGAGGTTTAAACCTGTTTTGTTTTCTTTGGGGGCTTTGCAAATGCGACATGGCCCCACCAAAATCTGCGTTCCAAAAACCCAATTTGCGCTCCAACCCCTTTTTAAACACCCCTGCCATGGCCCCCCCCAAACAGTTTTTCAAAAACCCCATGTATGGGAAAGGGGGGGAACTTTTGGGAAAAAAAATTTTCTTTTAAAAAAAGTTTTAGGGTTCTTTTTTCCCGGATTCCTTGGGATATATGAAACATTTTAAGCTTTAAAATTGCAGGGTTATTGAAAAAAATTTTTTTTTTAATTTTTCCCAGCCTTTGTAAAAAAAAAAGGGGGAATTTCCCCGTTTAAGGGCCTAATTTCTCAATGCACCCCTTTGGGTAAAAATTTTTAAGGGTGGGGTTTTTTAGTTTCCCAAATGCGGGCCCCATTTTAGGGGTGTTTTTTAAGTTTTTGCACCAATTAAAGGGGGCCCCCAACCCGAAAATTTGGGGCCCAAAAAAAATCGTTTTTGAAAATGACCCCAGGGGAAAAAAAAGTTTGGGGTTCCCTCCTAAATTTTGGGGCTTAAGGGTGAGCCAAAAAAAGCAAATTTTGGGCCACATATTTAGGATATCCCCTAAAAACGGGGAGACCTGGGGAATTGATATTTTTTTGGGATTTTCCCCAGTCAACCCTTTTACCGTATTCCAGTGGGGAAAAATGTTTAAAATTTGAAAATCTGCAAAAAAAGGGGGAAAATTTTGAAATTTTTACCTCCACTTTTTCTCTAATTTTTTTTGTTTAAATAAACTGAAGGGGGTTTTGAAACTTCCCAAATAGTGTTGTTTAAAAACCCAAAAAAAGGGGGGCTGTTTCTTAGATGGCGTCCAAAATTTTGGGGGGGATCTTTAAAATGCCAAAGGGCCCCCCAAAGCCACGTCAAAAACTGGATTTGGTCCCCTAAAAAAAGTTTTTATTTGCAAATTTTTCTTTAAAATTTGAGAAATTAAATACAAAAAAAATTTTAAGCCCCTAATGTCGTAAAAAAAAAAAAAAAACAAAAATTTTAAAAAATTTATGGGCCAAACCCCATAAAAGGACAAAATTGGTAAAAATGCTAGTTTTTTAAACTATTTTGTGGTGGGGTAAAATTTTTCTGCCTTGCACGCAAAAATTTTGCAAAATTTAAAAAAACGGCCAAAATTTTTTTTTCCAAAAATTTTTATGAAATTTTGGGTATTTTTTACCCAAAAAAAAAGGAAATTGGGGATTGGTAAAAAATTTCTTACTAAATTTAAAGTACAATGGCACGAAAAAAACAAAAACTCTTTAATCACATGAAAAAGGTAAAAGTGTCAAAAAAATTTTTTTCTCCCCATAAATTGACACATGTCAGATTTTTAAAATAGGGCTGTGTCAAAAAGGTCAAAAAGGGTGGGGCCCTTTTAAAGGGGGTTTTAAAAAAAAATAAAATTATTAATTTTTTACTTTTCCAAAAATGAAAGTATTTCTCACATCTTTCCCCTCTGGGCCCATCACTTCATGCTTTAGCTTTTTACGGTCCATACTTATCGTCACCAAAACAGTCCCAATTGAGCAAAACAGGAAACAGAGATCCCCATAATAACTGTATTGGTCTCAGTGGGGCATCTCTTTTTAAAATAAAACTCATTTTTAAAATTACCTTTTATATTGATGAAAATATCTGTTTTCCATTTCTTTGAAATTTGTATGCCTGAAAGAAAAGGACTATGATATTTTAAGGCACAAACAAATCCCTTTCATAGGGGGCAGTAGTGTGGCCTATGGGTTTACTGTTAGCATTTTTA